>BQNB010032177.1:0-53377 GCA_026074375.1 Tanacetum coccineum | reverse complement strand
GCTTACCAAGACGTCATTACTAACACCTTGTTGTGATTGTTCCAGTGTTAGCTCAATCTTAGTCGGCATTCTTGTCTTATACACATTCATCTTCAATCATACCTAAGGACTGCTATTTCTAACTATGGAGTGTCATTGGGTAGATCTCTCCGGTTCTGGTTGGATCATATGACAAATACCTAACCTTACCACCTTATGACTTTAGAATCGTCGTGAAATAATATGTTGTAGGGTATGAGATCGTAACCATAAAACCTTTTTCGAAGAGTATCAAGCACTTTGAGTCGATAAGATAACTTATTATTTTCAAGATCACATTTTAACTACATTTCTTCCCTTATTTTAAATACTAATTCACTTAGTTTTTGAAATACGTTGTGATTAAAATTTGTCTTGAAATACTATGGGGAGAAAACTTTTATACTTTGCATGAATTATATGGAACATAAACTTGCTCCCCTCGATTTTACATATGTTTGACAGCAAAAACAATGATACCAAGTTGTAAAATGAATATAAAATTGAGGGTTAGCATTGTTATAGCACAAATTTTTGAAAGATTATGAATGTCATTGAAGAATTCTTGAAAAATTGTGCTCAGACACTAGATCATCTTATAACAATCTATCTATTTAATAGTATTATTATTCCTTAGATGTTATTAAAGACCTTTTAATAATGTGTTGAATTACATAAGAGTGTCATGTGATGATGTATCCAACAATCATTTAAAAACATTGTTTTTCAGAAAAACTCCCTCAAACATTGACCCATTTAAAAAAAAATGACACCAATGTAGAATAATTGTCTTGAAAAACATATGAGGGACTGGTGTGTTGAACACACCAATTTGAAAGAATTTGAATTTTTTATTGAGGAAATTTCTTGAAAAATTGTGTTCAACTTTTTGAAAAACCAAATGTTAGAAGACTTCTCTTCTAACGCTAAGGATAAGCGCACTTATGTGTACACTCTCCTTTGTCGTTCGGGTCCGAGTTGCAATCTAAGAGTGATTACAAGTCATTAAGAAAATTAGAAATGACATGTTTTGAAAACTTTTGTAACTCCTGTTTGAACTTTATTTACACGCCGTGGCGATATTAATCAACATTTCTTTTTTTTTTATAGGTACGTAAATGTTATCGATTCCAAGAGGCATGGCGAGAAGAATATTTTTTGAAAACATTTTATGATTTTTTGATTTTGTATTTTCTTTTTGAATCTTATATTTTTGTTTTTTTTTTAAATATGTACATGTTGATGTTTATGAAGTATCATGAAGGATTCATTTATCAGGAACCTCTAAGTTCTGTGGGAGGCAAACATTCATCCAATTGCCTGCATGATACTGAAACCTATCTTAGAATAGGGCTTTAGTAAACATATCAGCCAATTGGTATTTACTTCTGACAAAGTACAATTCAATTATACCGTTTTCAACATGTTCCTTGATGAAATGATACTGAGTATGGATGTGCTTGGTACGGGAGTGCTGCACGGGGTTGCATGAGATTGCTATGGCTGACTGAGAGTCGTAATACAATGGTATTTTGTTGTAGTTGAAGCCATAATCTTGAAGTTGTGTCCTCATCCACATTACTTGAGCACAACTTGCAGATAACGCCACGTATTCAGCCTCTGCGGATGACATTGCAGTACAGTCTTGCTTCTTTGACATCCAGCTGACTAACTTATCACCTAGGAACTGTATTCCTCCAGAAGTGCTTTTGCGAGTATCAACGCAACCGGCATGATCGGCATCTGAAAAAGCTGTTAGTTCAAAGCCAGAACCCTTCGGATACCAGAGTCCCATGTTAATGGTACCTCTTAAGTATCGAAAGATCCTTTTAACCTCTTTGAGGTGTTTTTCAGTCGGTCTTGCTTGATATCTTGCACAATAACAAACTGCTTGCACTATGTCTGGTCTACTAGATGTCAGATACATGAGTGACCCGATTTTACTACGGTAGTCAGTTTGGTCTACGGGTTCACCACTCAAGTCTGCATCTAATTTAGGTTTCGTAGCCATTGGTGTACCAATGCTTTGTCCTTTTTCCATACCATATTTTTTAAGAATCTCTAAAGTATATTTGGCCTGATTGATAAAAATACCGCGTGGGGATTGGTGGATCTGAAGTCCTAAAAAGAATTTCATTTCCCCCATTAAGGACATCTCAAATCTAATGTGCATTAATTTTTCAAATCGTTTAGAAAATTTTGGGTTTGTGGAACCAAAAATAATGTCATCACGTAAATTTGCACAAGTAGAATGTCCTCCCTGTATTTTATCGTAAATAGGGTCGGGTCAATCATACCTTTAGTAAAACCTTTGGAAATTAGGAATTTTGAGAGTTCATCATACTAGGTGTAACACCCCCAAATTGGGTCGCAGCGGAATATGGGTCCGGGGCGTGTTACTTTATGGATCAACAACACAAGAGATATATAGAACGACCAAAAAGTCGTTTGAAAACGATACATTGGATTTATCACAATATTTGTTACATAAGCCCGAAGTTTAACTTGTTCACTTAATCAAAATACAAAGATTTTCCGCCCATAACAGTTAACAAAATGAAATGCGACAAAATCTTTAATGCAAGACATCCATATCAAAACCACCAATGTATCCATCGCACCTTGTGCTTATTGATCCCCTGAAAAACATTGCTTTAAAACGTCAACAATATGTTGGTGAATTCATAGGTTTGATAAATCATATATTGTAGGACCACAAGATTTCCCCAAGTGTATGATAATGCAACAGATGCAGATATCATATAAATGTAATTACGTTGCTCTAAGCTCATGACACTGAAGCTTGACGTGTATGAATACCAAATTAATGGCCTACATTGCCCGTGGTGATGTTCTAACCCGCAACATCCTATATTCGACATGGTATACGTTCGTTTGTCGTCCATTAGTTTGCTTATTTGTGTTTTGTTGTGCTTATTTTCTGTTTATAAACCTAACAGTCTTAAGTTTTTGACTAGCAGTACTAACTTCAAAGTTAGTACTGCTGAGTTTTTACCAGCATTTGGAATTTAAAAAGTCAACTAGTATATAATTTTAATAATTTATTTTTTTTTACTGTTTTTTACTTTCCCATCCACTTTTTAGATTTAATCATCCTAGCTTTTGTTTTAGTTTTCCTTCTTAATACGTTTTTTGCATTATAATAGAAAAACCAAAAATCCAAATCATTTTCCCATTCCAACAACAAATTTCAAAACCGACTCTCGACTTCCAATTCTTCTTGTTGGGGATAAAAACGACCCGGAACACATGATACTACTCGTTTCATTGATTATTTTTAGATTATACTTATTATATATATTTTATTATATATATTATATATATAAAAGGCCATAATTTAGAACCGATCAATTTTTGGCGCCGTTGCCGGGAGGAGCGAAAGCGTTTGTCGTTTCGAAGCTTGATTATTTGTGCTTGAAGATTGTGAATATTTACTTATTATTATTATAAGTTTCAAAAAAAAGCAAAAAAAAAAAAATCCAAAAAATAAAAACCATTATCTTTAATTATCAATAAAAATCATCAAGTTGGTAAAAGAACACCAACATATAATACTTTCAACTGAAGTATTATCCATAAAAGTAAGTTCCCGAACCAAAGAAATCAAAACATACCTTTTGGTGTCACTACGAGTCACGTTCAACCTTTTAAAGTTAAACAAGCTCAAGAGGGTAATAAGCGGGTATGTTCCTTGGAACTAACGACCCTAAAAGGAAAAAGGTTTTATAGCTTCGCGCTTCCTATTCCTCTCCGCTCCCTTTGTGCGTTTTTCTTTTCGAAGAGTTATCGAGAAGCTTGTTGATTATTAGGATTAAGTTGTCTATTTCGTTGTCCGTATTAAAATAAATTGTGAATTCATTTTTGATAAACCAAAAAAAAAAATTTGAGTATAACTAATTTTCTTTAACCATTAGTGCATGCGCACATCGTTTCTCGAATCTCCGTACCAAAACCGTCAACAACAATCAACCCGGCGTTTGTTGAACTAATTCATCTGAAGAACCTATTGAAAATCCTGATCCTCCCATAGTTCCCGATGGCCGATAATCGAACTATGGCGCAATTGCTTGAAGCACCCACCGAGTGTTATCAGGAATGCAGCGTTTGCCTGAAATCCAACCGCGGACAACTTGAGCTTAAGCACGGTCGCTTTAACCTCGTTCAAAACAGCAATCTTCGGACATGACAAAGAAAGACCCTCATGCTCACTGCCGATATTTCAACAAATCACTTCTACGATGAAGTTTCCCGAACGTCCCAAGTACGTCGTAAAGCTTATGCTTTTCCTAGTTTTCCCTCGAGGGAGCCGCCCGGATTTGGCTTGAGAAAGAACCCCCTCAATCAATTCATACATGGGATGATCTTGTTTCGAAATTCATCAACAAATTTTTCCCTCCTTCTAAAACAACAAATCTTCTAAATGAAATCACGAGATTTCAACAAAGATTTTGATGAAACATTTTATGAGGCTTGGGACAGATTAACATCTTCTTCGGGCATGATGTCCACAATCATGGATTTTCTGAGTTGCAACAACGCGATACATTCTACCATGCCTGATCTTAATATGATCAAATTCATTAATTCAGACCCGCAGGTGGCAACTTTTTGGACAAAATCCTCGTGCTTGCCTAAAACTTCGAGAGCAAAGCAAAGTTCTAATTCACGTAACAAACCGGTTGTTGCAAAAGTGAGTTCGAGCACTTCCACCTCCGATATCTCTCCTGATGTTGCTGAGCTAAAGATATGGTGAAAGCCTTACTTCTCGAAAAGAAAAATCAATCTCCCGCTTCACTCCCTAAAATGCGTTGAGCAGAGTGTGGTACTGCGGTGGTGCTCATATCCTACCAAACTTTGTCCACCACTTCTGAAACGTCTATCGTGATAATATTCTAGAGTACGTTCCCCATTCCCTTCTTGTTTCCTCAAGCCGCCGCAGCTAACTACAACCAAGGAAATACCTGTTATCGAGCCCCGATTGCTAATCAATCCGACCTCCCGTTTGTCCCCTGTTTCAAAACAATCAAGGAAATAATCAAAACCGTTTCAACCAAAACCGGGGAAATTTCAATCAAGCTTACCAACCCCCAGTTAATCAAGGTCAAATCTATCGACCTCAGGTTGTTCAACCTCCTGCTTATCAAGCTCCCGCCTATCAAGCTCCAGCTCCTCAAATTCAAGGTGTATCAAAGGAAGATTTCCAATGCCTACTAAAGCTAATGATGCTTGTGATAGCGAACATCACACTCCAAGGTCAATACATTCAAAATCATTTGCCAAGCTCACGACATGCTTTCCAAATTTGTCACTTCCAATACCGCCTCTACTTCGGGAACTCTCCCTAGTAACACCGTTACTAACCCGAAGGAGGACTTGAAAGGTATTACCACTCGAAGTGGTGTGGCTTACAAAGGACCCACGGTTCCTACTACTACTTCCCCTAAAGTAGTGAAAATAGAAAGACCCTGGATGTTTACAAAAGGACACGAAGCCTCCTACTAACAACGAACACCGAAGACGTCCAACCTCTGGTTATCCCTGTTGTCCATAATGAATCAATCTCTGAGCAGTAAATGCTCCATTGTGCTTCGATGCTAACCCAAAATGCATCAATTTCCATTTTCCTTTCAAAGAAAGAAATGATGAAAACGTCGAAAAAAGCTAACGATCAATTGAGAAATTCTATGAAATCTTAGAGATTTGAAGTTTCGAAATTACTTACGGATACCTTGATGCTTATGCCAAAATTCACCTCGACTCTAAAAGCTTAATCGGAAACAAAGAAAAGTTGAGTGAAATGGCTAGAACTCCATTGAACGAGAATTGCTCGGCGGTCATCCTCAACAAAGTTTACCGAAAAACTCGAGGAGACCCCTAGGCCGAGTTTCTTATATTAGGTATAATGTGTTTTTTGGGATAGTGATTTAGACCATGTGAATTTTCCGGATAATACATGCAACGCTTGGCCGAGCTCGGCGCGAAGCATTAATTTATGCCATATTTCCGGTGAAAAATCTCTCTCTTCCCGAACTAACCCCGACTTGCATGACGCTAGAGGCTAGCAGACCGTTCAATCTCTGAACCGATCGGTATCCGCTGACGAGACTTTCTAGTAAAGGTGGGAAGTTCCAATTTCTAGCAATTTCGTGGCGTAGATTTGAGCCAGACCCCCCGAGTACCTTATAATTCTCGAGAGGAGTTTCTTAAACCATCGTGCATTAAGGATGTATACGAAGGAAATAACCTTCGTGTTGCAGAGAAGCCATTACATTTTAATCTAGACCTAACTTTGAGATACCGCTAATTACAATCAGATGACGGCGAACCGAATCGTCATTAGTTGAATTAGCCTGTGAGAATACTCTCAAGAATTCTGGTTTCTCCATGTGATCTCGATGGCAATCCCACTCCTTTACTATTGATCCAATTGTTTCTACTTTCTTCTTCGAAACTTTAACTCCATTCGGGGACAGTGATTTTCTCCTTTTTGAGGAAGCCGACTCTTTTCTTGCTATAGGGGATGATCCAACGTATTATGACCTTGAAGGGGACATTCTGCTCCTCGAAGCAATTCTTAATAGTGAACCATTACCACCCCTTCCCAATCAAGGAGATTATTTTCCAGAAACTCGAAAAGAACTTAAAATTTATGAAACAAACAATAAAAAATCTTCAGTTAACGAGCCCCCTGAGGTTGAACTCAAGGACTTGCCACCTCATTTAGAATATGCATTTTTAGAGGGTAACGACAAGTTGCCCATCATAATTGCAAAAGATTTAAAGAATGAGGAAAAGGCCGCTCTAATCGAGGTTCCAAAGTCCCACAAGCGAGCCATCGCTTGGAAACTTTCTGATATTAAGGGTATCGACCCAGAGTTTTATACCCACAAAATTCTTATGGAAAGACTAACGAACGACGTTTTCCAGTCAAAGGCGGGTAAATCCGAAAATCCATGATTTCATAAAAAAAGAGGTTGAAAAGCTTCTTGACGCCGGATTAATTTATCCGATCTCTGACAGTCCATGGGTAAGCCTGGTGCACTGTGTACTGAAAAAGGGTGGCATGACCGTTGTAAAAAATGATGAAAATGATCTTATACCGACTCGATTGGTTACAGGGTGGAGAGTGTGCATTGACTATAGAAAGTTGAATGAAGCTACCCGAAAGGACCATTTTCCACTTCCCTTTATGGATCAGATGCTCGAAAGACTCGCGGGGAATCAATACTATTGTTTTCTTGACGCTTTTCGGTTATTTCAGATTCCCATAGACCTGCAGGACGCAAGAAAAGACAACATTACTTGCCCATACAACAATTTTGCCTATCAGCCGCATGCCTTTTTTGGGCAATGCAATGCACCCGGCACGTCCAAACGATGTATGATGGCAATCTTCCATGACAGATTGAAAAAACAATGGAAGGGTTTATTGGAATGACTTTTCATCCTTCGGGAGTCTTCCTCCTACATGCCTATCCCATTGGACAAAAATGTTGAAACGGTGTGAAGAGCATCAGTTTGGTCCCTAAACTGGGAGAAAAGCCTTTTGCAGGTGAAGAAGCATTGTGTCTTGACACAACATCTCTAAGTCGGGAATTGAGGTCCGAACCGAGCTAAAATTGACGTTATCCCAAGACTCCCTCACCCGACTACTGGAACAGTTCCGAAAAGTTTTTCTTGGGCATGCCAGGCTTTATACCAGACGTTTTATACAAGACTTCGTAAAAAAAGCCCGCCCAATGACTCACTGCTTGGAAAAAAAGACTCCATTTGTGTTCTCAAAGAGTGTATCGAATCTTGTTAATACACTTAAAAGAGAAATTGACCGAGGCTCTAAAATTTTGATTGCTCCCAGACATGGGTCTTGCCTTCGAAAATCATGTGGTGATGACAGCGATTTGCAATTGGGCATCCTAGGGCAACGAAAAAACAAGCATTTCCAAAAATAATTCATTAGCCAAGCAACTCATGACCAAAGCCTCAGCACACTACACTACGACCGAAAAAGAATTGCTTGCCGTAGTGTACGCTTTTGAAAAATTCTGGCCATATCTCGTTTAGTCTACAAGCATAGTGTAACTGACCAGTCTGCTATAAAGTACTGTTTGCCAAAAAGGAAATGCTAAGCCAAAGATTGATGCGGTGGATCCTTTTCTCCAAGAATTCGATGTACCAATCACGAGAACAAAAAAGGACAGAGAATACTGGCCGCCGAACATCTTTCCACTTGAGAACCTCATCAAGAGAAACTCGTAACAAGGAAAATCACACGGAAAAACAAAAAAAAACCATTCCCTCTCGAAACCTCGGATCAGGTCACTTCGGTTGATAGTACCCACATGTTTGCAGATTTCGCAAATTACCAAAGCGGGGAACTTCATTGTCAGAGGGAATGTCATACCCAACAACAGAAAAACAAGTTTTCAAAGATATAAACACTACTTCTGGGATGAACCCTTTCTTGGTTCAAAATCTAAATCTTGCGGATCAAATGATCCCGGTGTGTGCACACGGCAAAAGAAGCTCTCGACATTCTCGAAGCTTGCCACATGGACGCCACCGGGGGACATACACGGTGCAAATCTCACCTCCAAAAAAAGTCTTTGATCCGGATGTCTTTTCGCCTACAATATAATAACATATGCACACAGATTTTGGTTAAAAATTGCGACTCAAGCAACGACAAGGAAAATTTTCACAAAGGATGAGATGCCTCAAAAATTCATCCAAGTTTGTGAAATCTTTGACCGTTTGGGGCATAGACTTCAGGGACCGTTCCATCTTCAAAAGGAAACAAATACATACATGTGGCTGGTCGATTACCTGTCAAAAATGGGTTTGAAGCCAAAGCGCCTCCCACAAACGACGCTCGGAGTAGTTTGCAAATTTTGAAATCTCTCTTTGCCAGATTCGTGCCCCTCGTGCCATCATCAGTGATCGTGAAACACATTTTTTGCAATGACCACAGTTTACAAAGGTCTTGCTTAAATATGAGTCACTCATAGTCTCTCCACCGCGAATCACCCCCAGACAAGTGGCAGGTTAAAGTATCGAATCATGTGATTAAAAAGAATTCTTGAAACGACAGTGGCAAAATCGTGCCTCATGGTCGAACAAACTGGATGACGCTCTTTGGACCTTCCGTACAGCGTACAAAACACCCATCAGGTGTACACCGTACAAGCTGGTATATGGAAAGGCATGTCATCTGCCGATTGAGTTGGAGCACAAAGCTTACTGGGCCCTTAAACATGCAAACTTTGATCTCAAAACCGCGGTTGGATCAACGCAAAGTAACCTCAAAGAATTAAGTGAACTGCGTATCAAGCTATGAAATCTTTGATTTTACAAAGAGAAAACTAAGAGGATTCATGACGAAAAGATCAAAAACCGCATTTTCAACGTCGGTGATCAAGTCCTCCTCTTTAACTCAAGATTGAAAATTTTCTCCGGCAAGTTGAAGTCCCGCTGGTCAGGACCATTTACCATTGTTCAAGTCTTTCCGTATGGCACCGTTGAGTTATCCCAAAACTCCGGGCCAAACTTCAAAGTAAATGGTCATCGTCTGAAGCAACTACTTTGGAGGGGATATCCCTGCTATGGATATCCCGGATCTCCAAACCTTCCCTAAGAACAACTGAATTCAGGGAATTAGGTCAAGCTGAGTGACCTAAAACAAGCGCTTCCGTGGAGCACCCCTGCTTTTCCTAGTTTATATCTGTAGTAGAATGCTAGCTTAAGAGTAATGAATAAGTTTTGTGTTGTTGTGAAGTAACGCTTGCCTATACCTTTCCATGTTTTTGTATTTTGTGCTGTATTGCCAGTATTCCTCGATTTTGAAGCCTCTCGTGCTCTAGCCAGGGTATTTGTCCTTCAATCAACAAGAAGCTTCAACTCCTCAGCTTCATTTGGGAAACCGATATCCTAATCTATCGACTAACGTTTAGCTTTAAGCATAATTCAAAACGGCTTATGATTTACTAGCGACCCTTCGTAAGACATTGAGGACATGTTCATTCTAGTATGGGGGGATCTTTGAATTTTGAATTTGCCTAGCAGCCGTTGTTCTCACGTAATCCCATTTTTACCACCAAAATTTCAAAAAAAAAATGAAAAATTTTAAAAATTTTCAAAAATAAAATAAGTGTTTTGTCACAATTTTGACTTTCCTGCTGGGTAGAATAAGAGTAAATTTTGACTCGATCGAGCGTGTTGAGCTCTAGCTTGTTCCTTAACTTTTAGACTAAGCATTCGCGAATTTCGCGAAGACAAAAAATGATTAGTGTTAAGTAGGAGTTGGGATGCTACAAACAAGGATTAGTTGGAAATCTAAGAGCTCATAATGTAATTGTCGCATTTTCTCCATAAGCTCTAATCGGATTTAAAATACGTGCTACTTTTGGAGATTAAACTTAAATCAATAATTTTTATGTAGTATATAGCAAAAACTTTAGCCTTAGTTCAAATTTATACTTGAATTTTTAAAAAAGACGATTTTTTCCCTATTTAATATAATCAAAAAAAAATGATGAAAAAATGCAAAATATATAAATTATAAATTTGTGGGTTGATAAAGTTTGTGTATCTTGCCGGCTCGCACCGAGTTACAAAACGCCTCTAAAGAAAGCCCATAGTAAGAATAATAATCCGAGACTGATAAAAGTTTGCTGCATCTTGCCGGCTCACAACCGATGTTGCAGCCTTCTAAAAGGTCGAGGGTTACAAATTGCATAAGTATTAAAATTAAGTATGAATAAATAAATAAAAAGTCTCTTTTTGTTAAATTCAAATAAGCTTTTGAGAACTTTGGGCTATTCTAGTTAAACTATGTGCATACGAAAACCTAAAGAGTTTATGAAACCAAAGGGCCTGTGAGTCCCCCGTACTAGGTCTAGGTGGGTTTTTGTCAAAACCTGGTCACTTAACTGTAAGGTTGGATGTGCCGAGACGAAAGTCGCTACATGGGATGATCTCGCCTTCAAACTCATTATTCTCGAGTGGAACGTGAAGCATAAAAATTTGCAAAACATTGATCCAATGTTGAAATTCAAAATAGCACATACACCTAAGATACAATAATTCTCGGGAGTGAAAAGCTTACAAGTTTGCCAATAGAGTAGTGTTAGCATCTTAACTTAGAATTGACGGTGATTTCGTTTTAAGCTTGGTTTGGAATGAGTAAAAAGTCAGGAACGATGAATTTATCCTCTTTTGGGGCATTCTCGGATCAAATGCATCTTGTTCTACATAACCCCTAAAAGTTATAAAATAACGAAAGTCAAATAAGTTAGTTAGTTAATTAAATTGAAAAATACAAAAATATGTGTAGGAATAAGAGAATGTATTTAGAAAATGGTAAAAACGGGGGCTTGTTGAAACTTTTGAGTCTTAAATTTCCCTCAATGAATCACATAGTACTTTTGAGGTTTATTAGTCAGGATCAAGATTCTTATTTTTTCTAAGTGCTTGCTTCATAGCATTGCGTGAGAACACGGCAATATCTTAGTATGGGGGATTTTGGTATGCGTTTAATTACACATACCTTCCACCTTTAAAAACAAGCTAAAAATGTACCAAAAACGGACTTAAAATGCCAAATATAGGCGTGGTGTTGTACTTAATTATGCAGGAAAGGATATCCACAAAAGGACGAAAACCAAGCAAAAACGGACTAAACCGGCACAGGAAATGGAAAAAGCTTGGATTAAGACAAAGCAAACGAAAGCCAAAAAGTCAACATAAGTCCAACGCTCAACCAGAATGCACGTATAAAAAGTCAACAGTCAAAGTCAAGCCGATATTAAAGAATACTTAATGGGTCAAACCCGAACCCATCTAATGGGCCGGGAAAGCCCATTAGTATATTTATTGAAGACTTACAAAGCCCAAATGAAAGGCAATGGTTAATTCTGCCATTTTCCCAAAGTAATAACCACAAGGACTTTGAATGAAATAACTCATATCAAGCTCAGGGACCAATTGTGCCATTACCCCACGCCATATTTTTAAACCCCTGCCTTATAACAAAAATTTCCCGCCAAAACCATGATCCACTCTTCACGCTTCCCTGTCCCCCTCCTCGACCACTGTTCACCTCCAGCCAAAGAAGTCACCTTCCACCACCCCACACCCACAACCAACAAGACAACCATGGCAATCCCCACTCCTCATATACGGTAGATAAAAATGACAAGAAATCAATGGTCAGATCAAGTTGCTTGTTGGCTACTCAAAATGACGGCATAGAGGGATGATGGCTCACTCACACAACAACAAACAAGCTGAAGTCCCTCTCTAAAAAGAAACACAGGCCAAGACCTAGAATCTTCCTGGTTCTTAGTATAAACAGGGTGCAATTGTAAGCCATTTTGGCAAGTAGTTTTTAAGTAATTTTTAGATAATTTTCGAGCAATTTTTTAGTTTACAGCTTTGTTTACTTTAAGTATTTTTAATTCAATTCTTGTAATATTTTTCTAAGTTAATGAAATTTTGGAGGAATTTTATGTTAAAAAGTTTGTTCTTAAGATTTATGTTCTAAAAGCCTTATTTAAGTTTACAAAAGCTCTTATTAACCTTTTTATAAGGGCCGTCCACACTTAAACACTGAAAGTTTCTAGTTTTGCTTTGCTTAAGTTACTTTTATCAAAAGTCACAAAAAAATCCTCCCCTCAAAAGTACCTCAGCTTAAACTGGATGATAAGCTAATTGTGAAAGAGCTTATAGGACCCTACTAGCTTGTCTTTGACAAGCTAGAGCTTATAGAACCTTTTTGTCACCCTTGTTTTGAGCAAAGGGTATCGTAAGTCCTTATTTATATTTTTGCTTATTTACTGTAAGCAAACTCTTATAACTGCTTATTTTTGCGTTCTTTCTACTTATTTATGCTATTGATTTGTGCTGAATTTCTTCATTTGTTTAATGCTGTTAATTTATTTGTTTAAGTTTTTGCTCATATCTGTCATTTATAAGCTCATATTGCTTGTTGCTTATTTGATTACATTAGTGCTTATCTTTGTTCTAAATTTGCCTATTTTTAACTTAATTGTGCTCATTTATCTGCTGTTTCAACAAACTTCTGCTTAATTCTTTCAAAAACAGTCAAAAAAAAAAATTAAATTATCAAGAAGTAAAAGGGTGTTGGAACAAGGAGTACTAACCCATAGTAGTACTGGCTAGTTTTCTTTTGGATTTTAACACTAGCAGTACTAACCCTAAAACTAGCAGTACTAACTTTTAGTGTTATACTGGAGTGGGGGGTATAAAAAAAAAAAAAAATTTTCGTTAGTACTTAAGCTGAAGTAGTTTTTGCGTATTAAAGCTTTTAGCTTATTGTTTTTGCTTATTTAGGATTAGTTTAGCTTATTAGGTTTGTCTAAGCATGTTCTAGCTTATTTGGTTTTGTTTTGAGCTTATTTGAGCCTAATTGCCTCTTAGTGTAAGAATTTTAAGTGATTTTAGCATTTTAGCTTCTCAGTCTTTTATAGCTTATTTTAACTACTCATTTTTATTCTCGAGTGCTTGTTTAGTGTATTTAAGTCCATTAGTTTGCTTATTTGTGTTTTGTTGTGCTTATTTTCTGTTTATAAACCTAACAGTCTTAAGTTTTTGACTAGCAGTACTAACTTCAAGTTAGTACTGCTGAGTTTTTAACCAGCAGTTTGAAGTTTAAAAAAATTCACTAGTATAAATTTTAATAAATTTAGTTTTTTTTTTACGTTTTTACTTTCCCATCCACGTTTTAGGATTTAATCATCCTAGCTTTTGTTTTTAAGTTTCTCTTAATCGTTTTTGCATTATAATTAGAAAAACCAAAAATCCAAATCTTTTTCCATTCAAACAACAAATTTCAACAACCGAATCTCGACCTTACAATTCGGTCCTTGTTGGGGAAAAACGCCCGGAACATCATATATTACTACTGCTCGGTTTCATTGATGGCTCGTGTTCCTCCTTATGAACTTGTATGGATACCCTAGTATTGTTTGTGAGTTTGAGTGAGATAAATGAAGGTGTTTGTTCGCGGTTTGTGACCCGAGACAAGAGAGAATAAGTATGGTTTACTTGATTGAGTGTGTGTGAGTTGTAAGAGTGTCAAATGGTAAATGTGTGTGAGTATTTATAGGCAAGAATACTAGTTACATCTCCTAGTTCCTTAAACAAACCAAACCGAGCCCTAGGCTAGTGGTTTTGGGGTTTCTAGTTAATCACACATGGTTTTGTTAAAACAACCTAGTACCATTCTTAATTACAAGGTTTTGGTACAAGATTTACCAAGATTATGGAAATCTTATGGATTTTGTGTGTTATTGTTGGCTAGCCGCGGGTATCAAGGCACAAGAGGGAGTAAAATGGTTATTAACCATTGGGTAATAGGCTAACTAGGAACATATTGTACATGTTTTAATTAAACATGGGTTGTACAAGTACTTAGGGATCATTAGGAGATTTTCTAGTTGCTTTAGTCCCCTCATTCGGCCAACATAGGCTTTTAACACAAGAATTTATTAAATTTTGTGTTTAAGGTTTAAAAGTGGGTATTGGGTTGAGTCTAGGTAAGTCTAGGTATTTCCGGGGTGTGTCTAAATGTATTTTATTGCGAAACGTAAGCCTTTTACGTGACCAATAAAAATAGAATATGCAAAGTTAATAATTATCTTCTTAATAATTATATAACACTTGTTTGACGTAAACCTTAATTTATTTGGTGACCGTTTACGTTAAATGATTTATTTCTAGTCTACGTGATTTAGCTTAAAAGTTAAATTAAAAGTAAACGCGTATCAGACTAAAATAAATAGTGACAAATAATAGGAGTCGTAAAATGACCTGAAATTGAGAAGTGTTACATCCACCAACTACCCTACAAAAGAGGAACTTCGAGGCAAGGGAATCAAAAGCCCATCAAAGTTACTCTCCTCGAAACATCTGTCTCAATCATCCTTAGCGGAACAGAATAGAAACCCCTCATCACCAAAACGTGTTCATTTCGTTATTTCAATCATTATTCTAAACAAGGAAGATGAAGCTAAGGAAGAGGGAAGTGTGAAGTCCTGTGCAACCGAGTACACGGATCACGAGATGACAGTTAAGAGCAAAGAGGAGTTCGAGGAAGAAACTGAAGAAGAAACCGAAGAAGAAAAGGAAGATAACCCGAAACATTTCGATGTTTTCCCTACTATGAAGGAATTAGGGTATCACGAATGGCTCTTGAAAAATCCTCGACCCCCATGGGTAAAGGCCAAGATTAGGACAAGGAACTTGAATAACGTAAAGTTTTCTTACATTATTGGTCACTTTGGTAAAAAGCAAGCATATTTAGATGTAGAATCACCGGTCAATGTAATGTCCAGACTTCATTATAATTGGATCATGAGTAGTAGGTTGGGACCAAGGAGGAAACCGTCAAACCCTAAGAAAATTTGCAATTTTGTGGGGAGAATTAGGGGGTTAAAAGTTTTTATTGGGAACTTCACTTACAAATGCGATTTCATGGTGCTTGAGGATAGCACTAGTGTCATAGATCATGACCTAGGTTCAGTGGTATTTGGAAAACCGTTCATGGAAACGACCGGGCTCGTGTATGATATGAAGGAAGGAACAGTCATGTTTGAAAAAGATAAAGAAAAGATCGTGTTTAAAATGCCTCATAAAATGGAAATGTTCAAACATATAGATTTTACGGAGATAAAAACCAATCACATACCTCTTTTTGTCATAGAAAGTGACGATGAGAACAGTGAAAAATAAAGTTCATAAACAGTGAAAATCACTGTTCACCAAAGGTTTAAAAAAATAAAAAGTAATATTTTGATATATCCTTTTTACACGAAAGCGTGGACATAAAGAACTGTACAAAACGGACTTAAAACGAAAAAGTTTACGACATATTTACTAAGTAAGATTAATAAACATTTAAACATTATAAATATTATTTCTCAATTTACAATTATATGTGAAGTAGCTATATAGGAATTATATACGATAAGTTATTCAAAGTACTATTACTGACCTATAATCAATTAGGTTGCATTCGGACACTTACGTGACGCATTTTCATTCTGTGACTTACATTGTTGATTCATTCACTCGAGGTGAGTTCATAGCCCCACGTTTTACATTTATGAAAGATATAGGGCGAATTTTGGGGTGAGAAGATAAATGGGCTTGTTTATTTAACAATTGGACACAAGTGGTGAAATTTTTCCATTATGATTACGTGTTTGCCTAAGTAGCGATAACCCACTGAGCCCATTATCATGAACTGTCAATTACTGAGTAAGCGCGAATGTTATAAATAGATCTATTTGGGATTGACATCCCCGTTCGGGTGAGTAGCGCTCACTGTGCTGGTTTGCCAGACAACGAACGTATACCATGTCGGATTTGGGATGTTGCGGGTTAGAACATCATCAAGGGCAATGTTGGCAATTTATATTGCAATTCATACATGTCGAGCTTCAGTGTCATGAGCTTAGGGAAACGTAATTACATTTTTGTGATGTTTGCATCTGTTGCATTATCATACACTTGGGAAATCTTGTGGTCCTACATTATACATTTTACAAACCTATGAATTCACCAACATTATTGTTGACGTTTTAAAGCATGTTTTCTCAGGAGATCAATGAGGTACAAGACAAGGGATACATTGGTGGTCGTTATTTTAGAAGTCATATGCATTAAAGATTTGGTTGCATTACATTTTGGGGAAATATTTGTTATGTGCTAGAATCTTTATCTTTTGAACAATGAACAAGTGAAGCTACGGGCTTTTGTAACAAACAATTTGTTTAAATCCAATGTATCAGTTTTACGACTCTTTTTAAGGTCGTTCTCATATATATCTTGTGCTATTGATCTATGAAGTAACGCTCCTATGACCCATATTCCGTTGCGACCCAATTTGGGGGTGTTGCAATCAGGATGATGGAGACTAGCTTACTAACTTCCTGAAGACCATCTCTAAACAAAGACCTAAATATATTAACGGGAACTTCCTAAAAACAAAAAGCAAAAAGGAAGACATAAAGTACTAAAGTAGCTAAAATGTACAAGAGTACAAGAGTTGCTAAAAAGTGAATAGTTGCTAAAAATAATGGGAGGTGAAGGCAAATAGCAATACAAGTTGTGGGTGGAAACAAATCTTAAGCCCGAGGAACAAAATGAGACCACACATTAAGTATGAAGTAGGCAGTGCCAATTCTATGTTTCTATGGCATGACAAATGGTGGGAGGATTTTTAAGTGATGCATTCCCTATTGATAGTCTTCCCGATGCTAATGGAAATACCAAGTTAAGTACTATGATTTGCAATAATGAGTGGGTTTGGCCTGTGTTGATAAAATATAATGCACACATTACTAATATTTTTCACATCTTTACGTTTTGATAATCACAAAATATAAAAACGTTTAATGTAAAATTAAACGTAAACAAGTGATTAGTAGTAAATTTTCATTTTGAAATTTATATCACTTCAAGGTATGAATAAATAAATGCTTAATGCATTTTATGATCAAAGGAAATTTTTATTCAACCTCACACTTTTATAAAATGTTGTAAACATTGTTATAAACATTACAAAACATTTTCTACAATTAAAAGAAATGTTTTATTCAAAATAAACATTTTAGCTTTGTGTAGTTATGAAGTCGTGAACAAGTTGTAAAGTCGTGTTGTGATAGATTGGTTCTAGCTAAGATTAGAACTCGACGATTTATGCTTTGTGGTCGTAAATCAGTGTAACAGCGTTGTGTATGGTATTTACTCCGCAAAGGGAGCTTGTTGACATAGTGAAGAAAACTCTCGAGTTAGGTGCTCGGGGAGTGGAGTAGGGCGAAGAGGTGCTTCGTTATCGAACCACTATAAATCCTTGCATTATGGTTTGATTGTTCTTACTCTTATCTCTTATCTTGCATTATTTTCTCATACTATCTTAATTTATTTTTAATAAAGATTATTGTTTATATTGTGCAAGTGTTGAATTCACATAAAGTCGAATCTAGAATTTTTACAAACACTTTAAAACCTTAAATTAAAAAGCGATAAACTATTCAACCCCCTTTCTAGTTTTCCACAATTGGCATCAAGAGCCACGTCAAACAAGATTTTTAAAATAAATTGTATTTTAAAACTTGAATCGATCTATGGAATCGGAAAAATATTTAGAAGGGCAATCTATGTAAAGACCACCACTATTTGAAAGTGATGGATTTATTTATTGGAAAAATAGATTCGAAACTTATGTGAAGTCAAAAGATCTAGATCTTTGGCATGTTATTACCGATGGTATTTTCTCATATTCCAAACAATCCCAAAACAAAAAGTTATGAAAGTTGTCCGCTTTTCATAAACAAAATGATGATCTTAAAAAGAAACTTGCAAAAAATAATGAAGCTAAAATGGTAATTTATAATGCTTTGCCACGTAAAGAATACGAAAGAATTTTTATGTGTCAAACCGCAAAAGAAATTTGGGATACTTTATTAATCACTCATCAAGGTAATAATCAAGTCAAAGCTAACAAAATAGATCTTCTTGTTCAACAATATGAACAATTTATAATTCCGGAAGAGGAGTCAATAGATAATGCCTTTGCTAAATTTAACACTATTATTACTAGTCTAAAAGCACTTGATGAAGGTTTTTCTAGCAAGAATTGTGTTAGGAAATTTCTTAGGGCATTACATCCTAAATGGCGCGCAAAAGTCACGGCGATCGAAGAATCAAAGAATCTAACAACTCTATCACTTGACGAACTCATTGGAAATTTGAAGGTTTATGAAGAAGTTATTAAGAAAGATTCTGAAACCGTCAAAAGCAAAAGAGAACAAAGTAGATCTATTGCCTTGAAAGCTAGAATAAGGTATCCATGAGATGAAAGCGTCAACCTTCCGATAGGTTAAGATAAAGAAATACGCCATGGCCCATAAGAGACTTTAAGAATTTCATCAAAAGACAGGACGATTCCGTAACACATCCACATGAAGAAAGAAAATCATTCTAAAGAAATAAAGACGAAAAAATGCAAAGGCGAAAGAAAATGCTTTAAGTGTGGAGATCCAATCATTCTCATCGGAGAATTCCAAATCAATCAAAAATATCAAAAATCAAAAGGCGTATTGTTTGGAGGATCTTGGGAGTGATAGCGACGAAGATTGAAGATGGAAAGACAAAGACGAAAAGTTGTTCTTATGAGGCTAAAGCATCAAATGAGGTACTTTCTGAAACCGAATATTTTAGTGATGACCAATCATCGATTAAGACAAAAATGACTTAGATAGTAAATATAGTAGACTATGCAAAATATGACTAAAATTCATGGCTAAAAATAAAACTCTAAAAAAAGCTAAAATAGAATTAGAGAATGAAGTTCTAGAATTAAAAGATAAATTATCTATGTTAGAAAAAGATAAGGAAGTAAATGAAGAATGCAAATTATTCCAAGAACCACTAAGTTTGAAAATTGAAAGCGTAGAAAAGAAATATCCTAGGCTAAATCAATTAATGATAGTTGTCACCACTTAAGAAAATAATAAGTTTCAAAAAAACTTCTGGAGATAAATCCAGTTTAGGATTTAATTTTACCAAAGGGTCACCTAGCGAAACCAAACAAGTAAACTTTGTAAGAGCTCAAGAAGTCGAGTCGAAAGAAAAATTGATAGAATCAAACCCAAACTCAAAACCAAAATTTATACTTATAAACAATACTAAAATTCCTATTACTAGTAATGATGAGGTAAAACGTTTTTACAAACCTCACTTAAAACCCGGAGTTGGATTTACTAAACCCACAATGAGGTCTAAAACACCTCCTTCGAGAAGAAAAGAAAACTCTCATCCTCGTTCCAAAACACCTCAACCTAGGAGAGACCAAGGTAGACCAAATTACTCTAACACTAATCACACAATGTGGAATCATTTACACCAACCAAGTTTTACTCAATGTGGAAGATGTTCACCATGCATATGTTCGAATCAAATGCAAAACATGTTCGAAAACAATAACTTCGGACCCATGAAACGATGGGGACCAAATGGCTAAATCACCACATCTTCCGAGGTTAATCATCTACAAGCATCCTTTGGCTTTCGTCAAACAAATTGAAGAACTCATATAGGATTTTCATAAATCCTCATCCTTAAAGCTTGCTACCTTAAAGATTTTAAGGTAATTTCTCTTGAAGGCTAAGGTACGTCTCACTCTCTAAATTCTTAAAAATTGATAGATTTGGTAATTAGTATAACTTGGGGGGGGGTGGGGGGGGGAGTATTATGATAGTTAGGAAATATGGTTTAGTCCAGAAATGCATCTTGTTGGCTTTCTAGTTTTTAAAAGAATTTGTTCATTAGGAACCATTCTTTCACATGGATTATCCATGAACCACTATAAAATGGAAATCTTCTATGGCCACGAACTCACGTAGACGAAGAAAAATGAGTTAGTGGATAATAATTAACATAGAAGTAGGATTAGTTTTGCATCGAAAAAAGTTCAAACCAGCTTTGGATAAAACAAACTCCCTTCCACATCGATGCTTGCCTCAACTACGCATCAAAAATCACAGACATGTTGAAGTCGTAACTTCATTCCAATCTCTCATCCTCCACAATATCTACTCTCTCCCATTTCAAAACGTATCAATAAATTTTTTCGTTCGAAGAAATTAATTCATCATGTTCGCAAGAAGTTTAGTCACCAAATCATCTTATGTATTGACATCCAAATTATCTCGTTCGAGATAGTCAAAGAAACTTTTTAATTAAACAAAGAGTTAATTAAAAATTGTCAATATTCATCATGCATGATGAGTTTGAAATGAGTATGATGGGGGAACTAAATTTTTTCTTAGGATTACAAATAAAACAATTAGATGATGGAATATTTTTTAATCAATCAAAATATATTAAGGAAATACTTAAGAAATTTAGACTAGAAGACTCTAAGCCAATAAAAACCCCTATGTCTACGAAAACCAAACTCACGAGAGACGAAGAAGGTGAGTCCGTAGATAATACCAAATATAGAGGCATGATAGGTAGTTTATTATACTTAACGGCAAGTAGACCCGATATCATGTTTAGTGTTTGCCGTTTTTGCACGCTTTTCAAAGAGGGATCCCGAAGAACCTTCTCACCTAGAAGAGGTTAAGCCGTATCTTCGATACATTAAACGAACTGACGCATTTTAGATTAGGTATCCGTAAGAATTCGGCATAGAAACAATATGTAATGCGGATTCGGACATGTAAGAGATTACGTAGATCGCAAGAAGCACTAGGGTTTTGCACCGTTTAATGTGGATTTGCCTAACATCTTTGTTTTCGAAGAAGCAAAGCCGCTCTTGCCAACTCCACAACCAAAAAAAAAAGCGGAATATGTAAGCGCCGGAAAGGCATGTCAACCAAGCTTATTTCCTAAAGATAAACAAGCTCTCATAGACTATTGCGTTAGGTTAGAGCGATCATTCCAAATTATGTGTGATAACAAAGTGACTATAGACTTAAGTAAGAATCCCCTTTTCAACACTCCCGAACAAAACACATTGAAGATTCGCCCATCACTTCTTCCGATATTGTTCAAAAAGGGAATATCTTTAAGAAAAGGTCTCATCGGAAAGACAACATAGCCGATATGTCTAAATAAACCACATAAACGTGTAGCCATTTAACTACTTACTTCTAGTCAGGAATGAATGGAACAATTGAATTAATTTTCGGCATAAGTAAAGGAATGATAATCATCAATGAACCATTTGTTCAAAAATCTGAGAAAAAAATTTCTCAACAGTGGTGGCCCCCCCATAAATTACCTAAAGGCCACCCTTTAATTTTAAGGGGACCACCCACCTGACTGACAAAAGTTTTTTTCTTTTTTTCTCTTTGTGTCTAGGTTTCATAATTTACACAAAAACACAATGATTGGGAAAAGTTTATAAGACAAACTTATTACAAATTCTCTATCTAAATTCATATCACATTATACAAATACAATAGTCTCAATCTATATGTATTCTAAAAGGATTTCCCCCCCTCATAACTAGGAGCACATGAAACTCAATTTGTCCATATTGTGAGATATGCTAAAAACATTTTTCACATATGCATAATGTTCTCTTACTTGTTGTCAAAAGTATATAATCTAATATATATTTTCGACAATCTTGGTTGAGCAAAATTAAATCAAGGAGCATTTGGATTATTTCTTAGGTTTTACATGTCTTAGTGTCGAAATAATCGCTACTCCACATTTGTCGCACTTAGGCACACACTAGGATTTGCACAAAAGTTTGGTTCGTTTTTAACTTAACCCCCTTGTCAAGATAAATTATTTGTGCATTATATCTAGTTACTATTTTATATGCTCTTCACTCTTTTGGTTTTCAATTCATATATGATTATATGCCAAAATTATGTGAAATAGTTTTATCCTACAACTTGTCATATATAGTGGGTTATAGAATGTTGAATGCTAAATTGCTATGTGCTACAAAATCTTAATTGCCATAAAAGGATGGACTTGCTGCAAATTAACCACCAAAACAGAAACCCTCACACAAAAAGAATTTTAAGAAAAATCGATTTTTGGGAAATCTGGGAAATAGCAGTAGGCGGCCCCCTTAATTTTAAGGGGACCGACCCCTAATTAAGGGGACCGGCCTAGGCAAACACGGGTAAAACAGTACTTTCACCTCCCTTTAACCAAATACCCTCTAGACTTAGCTACTGTTTCCCTAAATTCATAAACATTTCTTGGATTTGATCCTTTAAATGTTCATTCTTCCCAATTTAAACCTTTCCTCCACTATAAATACACTCTCAATCATCATCATCACAATCATCCTCATCAATGACATCTCCTAACAAACCTACATCCAAACCATCAAGGGTAGCTAAAATGAGTGTGAAACCTATTTGGAGGAGAGATACCAAACCTTTGTAACACATCTAATGTGCTCATTGCAACTTCACCAATCCAAAACCAACACACTCCTCATCATGAGAACCACTCAAGAAAACAATCACTTCAATCAATCATTACCAAATCCTACATCCAAGGACACTACCACATCACCATAAGTCTCACACCTCCATTTCCCATCTCACTCATCAATTCACATGTTACTCACACTCAAGCTCCACCTCAAAGTGTTGTCTCATCCTCTACTTCCCATCTCACCCATCAACTCACAAAGTTTTCTCACACTCAACTCCAACCTTAAAGTGACAACCAAACCCAACACACACCACCTCTATCTCCAAGTAGAGAAAGGGGCAAATTGATACATTAATCAACTTCAAGACCTATCAAACCTCTTAGCCCTGTATCTATCTCAACAACAAAACAACATTCCCTCATCACCTTACTCTGAAAACCTACCACGCACCCTCAACATTAAAACCGAAGTAGAGAAGAGTTGAAACCTATGTTGGGTATTGCCCTTGTTGTATTTTCACCCAAAAACAATTCATTGCTTTAAGTGAGGATATCAATTGGATTGAATTCCTCCTCACTCGACCTCATCCACCACCTAGAGTTCAAAGAGATTATCCCTCCACAACCGCCTCCGCTCCAAACTCTCCAACCAACTAATCTCGTAATATGCCTCCAAATAATCGTCAAACCCTTTTGTGTCGCAAGCAAGTCAAAAATCCTTCTATGGCTATTTAGGATTTTTCTTCATGTATTAATATGCTTCTAAAGCATATTTGTTTTTCTATTTATGTATGCTTGTGTGTTGTTCACACACATTGTCCTAAATAAATGAAATATATGTTTGCTTGTGATTTTTCTTGCCTTTCATATTTTCCTTCCATCCTTGCTACATGTTAAAAATATTTGTATTGTTCTAACCCATTTTGTAGCCAAGAAACCATAGCTCGATTCCTTGGTGCCCTCGAACGAGGGGGAGCACACATCAAGGGGGGCATTTATTCGTCATTTAACTAGCAACCTCGACGATGTCTTTTTGATTCGACAAAAAGGGGAGAAATGAACATAAACTCACTAAATACTTGTTTTAAAAATAATTTTACATTTAATGAGTTTAAATTTTGTAATCATCAAAAAGGGGGAGATTGTTGATAAAATATAATGCCTAAAAACATTATTAATATTTTTCACATCTTTACGTTTTGATAATCACAAAATATAAAAACGTTCAATGTAAAATTAAACGTAAACAAGTAATTAGTAGTAAATTTTCATTTCGAAAATTATATCACTTCAAGGTATGAATAAATAAATGCTTAATGCATTTTATGATCAAAGGAAATTTTTATTCAACCTCACACTTTTATAAAATGTTGTAAACATTTTTATAAACATTACAAAACATTTTCTACAATTAAAAGAAATATTTTATTCAAAATAAACATTTTGAAATTCAAATTTTCGGACCTAAAACGGCTAGAAAGTTCCAGAAAATTCTCCCTACACAAAAGGACAAAATGGGGAGCGCCCAGTCTAGGGCGGCCCCCTTAAATACAAGGGCGGCCCCCTTAATTTTAAGGGGACCGCCCACCTATTTAAGGGGACCGCCCATAGACTGACGCTCCTCCAGTTTGTCCTATAAATATTAGACTTTTCCTCACTATTCTATCACTTTTTGCACTAATTCTTTTTGCTCAAAATAGCCCACATATCCTCTCTAAAATCCTTTGATCATTTAATCATAAAGCTTTGTTTCCAAGTGATCCAAGCTTAATTCCTCAAGTGCAAGAGAAGAATACTTCCATCATCAAGTGAAGAAGTATTACACCTTAGTGTGTATTGCAACCTTGTTGCATTCATATCACATATTTGTAAATCAATTGTATATCTTGTATTTGTGTGTAGTAGCTAGATCTTGGCGATCTTTGTAAGTATAGTTAGATCGTGGTGCTCTTACCAAGTAGTGATAGATAGTTGTTATATAAGTAGTATGGTGAAGTAAAGTCTTGAAGTTGTGAAGAATTGTTGAAGTTGTGAAGAAGTCGTGAAGTTGTGAAGTCGTGAACAAGTAGTAAAGTCGTGTTGTGATAGATTGGTTCTAGCTAAGATTAGAACTCGACATTTAGCTTTGTGTCGTAAATCGGTGTAAGCAACGTTGTGTACGGTTTTCTCCGCCATAAGGGAGCTTGTTGACATAGTGAAGAAAACTCTCGAGTTAGGTGCTCGGGGAGTGGAGTAGGGCGAAGAGGTGCTTCGTTACCGAACCACTATAAATCCTCGCGTTGTGGTTTGATTGTTCTTACTCTTATCTCTTGTCTTGCATTATTTTCTCATACTATCTTATTAATTGTTTAGATAAGTATATTGTTTATATTGTGCAAGTGTTGAATTCACATAAAGTCGAATCTAGAATTTTTACAAACACTTTAAAACCTTAAATTAAAAAGCGGTAAACTATTCAACCCCCCTTCTAGTTTTCCACAATTGGTATCAAGAGCCACGCTAAACAAGATTTTTAAAATAAATTGTATTTTAAAACTTGAATCGATCTATGGAATCGGAAAAATATTTAGAAGGGCAATCTATGCAAAGACCACCACTATTTGAAAGTGATGGATTTATTTATTGGAAAAATAGATTCGAAACTTATGTGAAGTCAAAAGATCTAGATCTTTGGCATGTTATTACCGATGGTGATTTTCCTCCTATTCAAAATAATCCCGAAACTAAAAAGGATGAAGTTGTACCTTTTCATAAACAAAATGATGATCTTAAAAAGAAACTTGCTAAAAATAATGAAGCTAAAATGGTAATTTATAATGCTTTGCCACGAAAAGAATACGAAAGAATTTTTATGTGCCAAACCGCAAAAGAAATTTGGGATACTTTGTTAATCACTCATCAAGGTAATAATCAAGTCAAAGCTAACAAAATAGATCTTCTTGTTCAACAATATGAACAATTTACGATTCCGGAAGAGGAATCAATAGATAATGCCTTTGCAAAATTTAACACTATTATTACTAGTCTAAAAGCACTTGATGAAGGTTTTTCTAGCAAGAATTGTGTTAGGAAGTTTCTTAGGGCATTACATCCAAAATGGCGCGCAAAAGTCACGGCGATTGAAGAATCAAAGAATCTAACAACCTTACCTCTTGACGAACTTATTGGAAACTTGAAAGTTTATGAAGAGGTAATAAAGAAAGATTTCGAAACGGTCAAAGGCAAGAAAGAACAAAGTAGATCTCTTGCATTAAAGGTGAAAAAGGAAGTAAGTGATGAAGATAGCTCAAGCTCCGATAGTGAAGACGAAGAGTATGCTATGGCCGTAAAAGAATTCAAGAAATTCTTCAAGAGACGAGGAAGATTTGTAAGACAACCACGAGGCGATAGAAAAACATTCCAAAGAAGTAGAAATGATGGTTATGGTAAAAGTGAAAGAAAATGTTTTAGATGTGGTGATCCAAATCACCTCATTGGTGAATGTTCAAAGCCGCCAAAGAACAACGATCAAAGAGCATTTATTGGAGGAGCATGGAGCGATAATGGAGAAGATGAAATGGAAAAGACTAAAGATGAAACTTGTCTTGTAGCTCAAGCACCCGATGAAATATGCTTAGGAATAAACTTGGAACCCGATGAGTGGATTAAAGATAGTGGATGCTCAAAATACATGACCAGTAATCGAAAGTTATTTTTCATCATATAAAGCATACAAGAAGGAAACGAAATCTTTGGAGCAACTTGCGTGGTAAATCATAAGTAAAGGTACGTATTTCACAAACTCCCTAGATAATTTAAAAATGTTGAGCACGTAGATAACTTAACATATAACTTGCTCATTAACCTCTGAGTTATGGTAATGGCTTCCTCCAAAGTTTGAGGCTTTGAAGCGGTAACATTTCCTTCAATACTTCTGTGTAATCTTCTGATGAAAACTTCCATCATTTTCTTAGAATTTGGCACCATAGTGGGACATAAGGTTGCCAACTCCTGGAATCTTCTTATATACGTCTTGAGATCACTTCCCTTCACAGTCAGATTGTAAAATTCATCTTCCATTTTCTTGATCTCAGTTCGGGGACAATACTTCTTTATTAAGAGCTTTTTAAATTCAGACCAGGTGATCTTGTAGGCTTCCTCTATTCCAATAGGCTGGGCGAATAAATTCCACGAGGACAAAGCTTATTCAGTTAGAGTACCAGTAGCAAACTTCACTTTGCAGTCCTCGGTACAGTTACTATGGAGGAATACTAATTCAGTTCATTCAAACCAGTGGATGAGGCCAACAACGCCTTCCGCACCTTGGAAATTGAAAGGTTGGCAGCTTATAAAATCTTTGTAGCTACACTTTCTTGCTATAGTAGCTTCTCTTGGTCCGGTGTTGGTATTGTCAGTATTTGCCATTGTAGCAACTTGTGCTTCTAGAGCTGCGAAAACACTATCAGCAACTAGTTTTCTGATGGTGGCCTGAGTCATGGGTGATGCTGCAGATGTTGATGTCCTTTTGGGAGCCATTCTATCAACATTTACAAAACAACATTGAATAAGAATTCATATAATGATAGTTATATCATAAGTCATTGTATAAAAATCAAAAATTTCATACTTAGTGATATTGAATTTATTTGACATATCATTGTATGGATTCTCATTTTGATGCAAGTTTTAACAAGGAAATACACATCCTTTGATATTACATTGTAGGTTATAACAGAAGATTTTGGAATCGACACACTAACAAGCATTTAACTCATTAGGTTTCTCGAGGACTGGTTTACTTTTTAGTGGTTTCATACCGCAACCATTTAGATAACTTATCTGGAAGTCTTAGATTCCAAAAAATTTATGCTCAATGTCTTGATTATTGATCATATCCATGATATCTGGGTACAAAGGTTTGAGAAAACCGGATGGTAAGAGAACCATAGTAATTCCAGATAAAGATATGAGTCATCACATTATAGAATAGACAACCACGACATACATAAATCGGTATCATAAAACAACGAGGTATAATGGAATCACCACTGTATTAAGTCATAAACAACTTGTCTACATATTTTACATAGTCAAAATTTGACAAGTGTCATTATTTATGCCACACATCTAATGGTTGGATTTTAACAAAAGCTATAAATGATAAGGATCTAGTCTAGTAGTCTAGTGGTGGTCCTCCCTTGTGGTTCTTGAGCTTATGGATCTTGTTCAAAAGATTCTTCGTATCTGATCGGTGTCGAACCTGAATATCCTCGATGAGTATCTCTAGAGTAGAAGTCCTGACGCCAGCAAGAACAATCTCGCCATCATGCCTTATTTGCACTTTCTGAAATTCAGAAATCTGAGTACGGGCTTCTTGAAGTTCGGTTTCTAGTTGGTCAAAATCTCGCTGTATGATTACTCGACCATTACCAAGACTATCTATCTTATTTTCCATGTGCTCAATGCACTCAAGAGGGAGCTCATCTAAGTGATTCAAAATAGTCTATATCTGTGTTAGATATTAGAAAAAGACTCGGTCACCCCGTGTATTTTACTGTTTATTATAGCTCGTAGTTTAATAGTTAATAGTACGTTTTTCGGTATTAAGTCGGGTACTAATACCCGGTATATTGTAAGTACTATATAAGCCTCTTCCAACTTTGGAAGAGGTAAGCTAGTCATTTATTCTCTTTTCATTTAGAAACACATTTTCTCTCTCTAGAAAACTCTCTCAAGTGTTTCTCTCTCTAGAAACTAGCCAAATCCAAGAATCGACCCCGTGTTATGATATATGATATACCACAATTGGTATCAGAGCTTATGGGATGATTAGATCGTGTGTATGTGCGATTTCTTGCTTGTTTTAGATCGAAAAGTGTACCATTGAAGGCTCCTAGCTCGTTTTTTGAAGTTCTCCGAATTTTGTTGTTTGTATTGATAAAGTTTGGGTGTTTCTAGTTGCTATTACCTTATGGTACTGTGTTGTGCAAAAGAAATCAAGCAAAATCGTTCAAAAGGGTGATTTATAAGTGATTTTGTGTGATAAAAGTCGTTGTTCTTCGTGGAGAGTTGCCAGAATTTCTTCACGGCGGTTTGCTGAAATATAATATTTTATTAAGTAGGTTACCAACCCTCTGACACACGGCGGGTTGCTTAGGTGGCGAGTTGCTCAAGAGGCGAGTTGTTACTAAGCAGCGAGTTGCTTACCAGCGGTTTGCCATTCATGGTTTTTAAGCATGTATCCCCTCGCGGGTTTATAAGTATTTAAAAGATTTAAAAAAATGAGAGGCTATGTACTCACCTAACAGGGGAAATCTGATTGATGGAAAAAGTATATCAGTGAAGTAACGGCCTTGTCATGCAACCTGGGTAATATGTCATGTCTTAGTGTGATGGTTTATGTTTCAAAACTTTACAAAGTTTAACGTTTATATTTGATTTATTAATTTATGGAAATATTGTATCACTGTGCGGGACAATTATAATTTAGGGTCATGTAGTAAACGTTTGAGGGGCCGGACACTTTAAATCGTAAATTCAGCAAACTCGTCAAAATGTATACCCAAATGAAACTCCTCACATGAAGCTCCTTGTAACGTGATACGAATTTTTTTAAGTTTCTTCAAAGTAGCTCGATGATAAATTACGTTAAATATTAACGTAATTGTTTTATAATGTCGATCGATGATTAATAACAGTACATGTGTTGGGTTTTAATAAAATCGAGTTTTGTATATATAATATATATTTTTATAATTTATATAAAAATATTATATTTTATATTTTTAAGTTTGCAAAAATGGCAATATATACCCTTGATTTATAAACTTTTACAAATTTTGTCTTTACATATTTTAAAAAATAAAAGGTTAAAAATATATTAATTTAAACCTTTAACTTTGAAACTTAGCAAGATAGGTCTTAAGGTATTAATTTAGGAAAATAACATTTTAGCCCCTCAAGTAATAAATTTTTTTAAAGTTACGATATATACCCTTTTGCTTGAAACCATTTACAAATTAAGGCCCAAAATCCAATAATTTTGATATTTTTGAAATCAAAAGAGTTTTTCAGGTTAGGCTTATAGAATAAGCTATAATAAAGTATATTTTACAAGCCTATAGTATGGAAAGGGGTATGGAGCTAAAAACACAAATGGGTGTGTTTGGTGTAAGGAAAACCAAAAAACGATGGGTTTGTGATTTCAAAAGATCAAAACAAATGTTTATATAGGATCTTATAGAGTTATGAAAGATTTAAAACAGATTATGAGCTTATGGAACAAGGAGAGGACTTACAATCTTGAAAACGGGTCGAAAAGGAGGGTTTTTAGGTTTGTATGACTTGGGGGGGTGAGTGGGGTGGGTGGGGGGCGGGGGTGAAACACAGGCCCAGGGGTGACGAGTTCTAAGGCTTTTCTTCGTTTCTTCTTGGATTTTTATAGGATCTAGGGACCTTCCTATACTTCTTCCGTGGCTTGGATAGAACTTGTTGTTGAGCTGGGTTGAGAGTTAATGGATGAATTGAGTGTGTGTGTTTGGTTCCGGCTGTATATATTGCAGAAAGGGTCATTGGTGCCAAGTGTCCTATCACTTGGTGGCTAAGGATTCTTGGAGGGGGATCAAGGGCTTATAGGGGGGTGAGTAAGGAAGGCTAAGAATGTAGCTTAGAGAGTTGTAAGGGTTCGAATGGACTAGAAGTGATGAGGTGGTTTGCTTGGTGAACAAGGGTAGTTGGTATCTTTGTGGCTTTGTTTATACCCTTATGCTACCAGTCTGGCTTCTTTTTGTTTATACCCTTGTGCTATCCAGATGGCATTGTTCCTTACAACTATTCCACTTTTTCTCCTTCTTATTTCTATATTACCCACTTGTGTACCAACTGTGCTTTTGCCACTAGTAAGTCAACTAGTGTCCAACCTTCTGAATCTTGAATGCAGGCAGTTCCTCTTGCCATTGCTTCAACCCAACTTTCATCATCAAAGGCTTGAGATATCTTTGTGGGTTCATGTTGAGAAAGGAAACAAGTAAATAAGCAGTTCTAGAAATCTTTGTGATTTGTCCTTCTCTGCTTTTGGATGTAGCTAATCATAGCATGCTCTCTAGAATTCTTCTTTGTCATGCCCCTTGTTTGTACTGCTGACTTTGAACCCCAAATAGTCTGAGTTTAGGATGATAATAGTGTGTACTCTTAGTTATGGGAATAGGACTGTCAACAGTGGAAGTTCCATATTATTGAATCATCCTCTGCACGCACACTTTGATCAAACATAAAAGAGTGTAAGAGGTTTCAAGTCATGATCATCATAGGCATTGCTAAGATGCCAGTACTTGAAATTTAAGCAAGTCAGCATCCAATTCAGGCATTAGAGGATCATTAGAAATATTAGAAACATCAATAGGAAAGATTCCACCAAAGGAACAAATGATGAGTCCACTTGATGGTCCACAGGACTAAAAGTCCTGGATGCACTAGCAGTATTAACTAGTGTGCTAACAGTATTAAAACTGTTAGTACTGTTAGCTCTAGTAATCTTCTCCTGCCTATCACACTGAGCTTCAAACTCTTTCTACAGCGTCTAATTTGCTATATATCCTCCTTCTCTTTGATCCGTCATTTTTATCAAGAAACATTCTTCAAGGCTTGATCATACTTCACTTGATGGTTTTGTACAGTCTTTTTACAAGCATCATCATCAACTGTATAATCCTTAGCCTTGTCATCTGAGCTCTTGTAGCTTGAAGAGATAGATGACCATAATGGGAACAAAATATATTGTTGAGTAAACACATTCTCTTCTTTAGTTTGTCTAGCATCAACATTTTTCTTCAAACCTGTATTGCCATTAGTTTCTTGTGGACTTGCATTTTTGTTAGTTTGATTCCCTGCAGTAACTGGTTGATAATTCATAGAGTTGTTAAGGAATCAATATCAAAATGCCAGTTAGGTCGTTGCCCTACAATTTTTGTTTATTTTCAAGAAAGTGTAACATGCAGATTCTCTTCACTATTCTGTTTCAGTAATTAAAATTACCCTGAAAGCTGCTAATTTACGAGTACCCACTTAAAAACCCCCTTCCTCAGCCTTCCCATCAAACTTGCCTAAAGGGTCTAGGGTATTTAGAATAGTAACAAGACATCCAAAAGGTCTCATGAAACTTATGCTTGGTGCTCTACCAATAATAAGTTTATAGGGTGTCTTGTTATGAGGCTTGGTCACTAGAACCCTATTCAGGACATAACAAGCAGTATTAACTGTTTTAGCCAAAATATGGTAAGTAGAATTGAGTCTGCTAGCATAGTCCTAGCCGCCTCATTAGGGTCATATTCTTTCTTCGCAACTTCATTTTGTTGTGGAGTTATGCAACTCTATATACCTTTTTTATCTCTTTTTGCCCACAGAAACTTCATTCCATTCACCCTGTTTTTGATTTTGTCCCACTATAAGAATGATTTACTTTAACCTTATGGTTAATGGTTTTTATTTCTGTTATAAATTTCTTAAGATATCCCACTGTTTCACTCTTAGTGGCTAAGAAGGAAAACATAGCTAAACCTACTAAGTCATCAGTCATACAAGGCAATAGGTTTATGGTTGATACTCCTTACAGATGTTGACCAAATAAGTTCATATGCAACATCTATAAAGTTGGATGATAGCGTCACAAGTTTGGTCTTAAGGAGGCTTTGTGTTGGTTCTCCTTTTGACATAGCAAACAAGTGTGGTCATTTTCAAAAGTCTTTAAAGGAAGACCTCTTACTAGGTTTCCCTTCACAAGTTTATTCATTGTTTTAAAATTCACATGACCCAGCCTCCTATGCCATAGTTTAGACTCATCAATTGTGGCTTTTGCAAATAAACAAGTTAAATCTCCAGAAGGAACAACATTCTTTAAATCAAAGTTGTACATATTGTTTTGCCTAGGTTCTAAGGCAGTTACTGCTTTCATCAATTAGTTATAATCCAGGAGACAAAACAAGACATTTAGTTTCAGTGAAAAGAACACTGTTTTTCTTGTCACACATTTGTAAGACAGAGAAAAGATTAAACTTCAGTTCCTTCACAAAAAACACATCTTCAAAGTCTATTTTTATAGTTCTTATCTTACCAATACATGTTATCTTACCACCTCTAGTACTTCCACCAAAGAAAACAAAACCTCCATCAATATCTTGATAGTCAGTAAGTAAGGCTTTGTTCCCTGTCATATGCCTGGAGCATCCAACGTCAAAAATAAGAGAGACATTTCTCTGGAACCCAAGCCACTATTGACTTGAGTCTTCCTTGTGGATCAATATAGTTTACTCTTTTTGAGATCCATGATCCAATATTGTCATTGGAGCCATTTTTAAATCAGTCTTTTTAGGTCTCCAAACACAACCTGTTGGGGCCTCAACAGTAGTGACCCTATTTCCCTTAACAGTACTAACCACTGTTTGCCCAGCGGTATTAACACCATTTACACTAACAATATTAACTTTTTCTTTTAAAGCCCTGGTATTAAGTACTGTTGATTTATAAAAAGGTCTTTTAATAGGTGAATGTGACTTAGGAAAATTATTTATTTTTAATTTTGAAACATTCACTCTATTTTTAGGGGTAGCAGTATTAACATTCTGCTTGGCAGTACTAACTGGCATTCTTCTAGACCTAGATAAGACAGCAGTTGGAACAAATTTATTTTGATGATTTATTCTTTGAGTGTTGTTCCAAATTGGTCTAACTTCCCTATGACCAGTACCCTTTCCCTTATCATTCAAGACAGATTTTTTAGACATTCTCTTTTCATGAAAATCACAATCTTTTATTATTCCACAAACAAAACAAGCTTTCTTAGTAAACCCAAAACCTAACCCCAGTTTTTGAGTCATCTTCCCATTCCAATCTTATCTATCTACCTTAGGAGACTGAGTTACCATCCTAGGTTTTACAGCTTGTTTATCATATTTAACAGTTTCATTCCTAGCTTTAGTAAACTTAATCTTTTTAAAACTAGGTTTGACTGTTGTTTAAGAATCCTTAGACTGAAATATATGATCCTCATCATCACTAACCCAATCTTCAATGATAACTCCACTAGGCCTAACAGATTCAACTCTAGGCATTTCAACACTAGTATTGCTAGGTGGAGTGTTACTTGTTTCAACTTGAGACACACTAGCACTAGTCTAATTTGATGTAGGCCTATAAATAGAATCATCCAATCCTGCAAAAGATAGGTCAGCAAGAGGAGGTATGTAGTTCCCAGTAAGAGGAGGGGAAACTGCATGATATTCATTATACTTTTTGAACCTATCATTTGTTTGATTGTCATCTCCATCACTTAAACGACTATCAAACACACTATTAAACAAAACCACATCACTTGAATTCTTTTCTTTCAAATTGATCCCTTATCCCCACCCCCCCCCCACCCCCCTTCCCCACCCCACCACCCCCCCTAGGCCAGTTTTTATCTTTTAGAAACTTATTTGAACTTTTATCAGTTTATTTAAGTTTTTAGAAGATGTTTTAAACTGTTCTAGTTTAGCTTTTAAATCTTCTTTTTCTTTTAAAGTTTGTTCTAACTGATTTGTAAGTCTAGTGACAGCATTACCGTTATTCCTTTTCTTACAAAACTTTAATACAGCAACTTTTCCTCATACACCAACTTCATTTTTTTGTGGGATACACTAAGTGGGATATTAGATGTCTTGGCCTAAATGACTCAGCTACAATTTCTAGATTGCCTTACTAAGAAGTTTGTCTATGTTCATCAAATTGTTTTTGAAGATGTTCATCGTTTAGCACATTTTTAGAACAAGATTTTACCTCTGTGTCAGACCCTGAAGAGTTTGAAGTGTAGGCCATGAGAGCAAACTCAGTTGGTTCATCTTGAGCTATATAACTCCAATCATATCCTAATCCATCTTGCACAATCAAAGCATTGTCCTGAACAACCAATGCATCAAAGTTCTCTACTGGTATAGTTTCTTCTGTGTTGTCTTTTGCTCATTTTACCTGCATCTCTATCCTGTATCCATTAATTTCTTGTTGCTTTTAATTCCCTGGCAAAATAGGCCTTCTTATATGACAGTTAAATAACATTCAACCTTAGGCTTTATCAAAACCTACAAGTTCTTTGCCATTGAAGATTAACTTTCTTCCAGTCTTCGTATAAAAACGCTTAACCCTCATAAAAAGCATAGCCACCTGCCATTTAATGTCCTTTTCTTCCAAATTATCCTGATCTAGTTGCTATAGGTCTTCATCATCAAGTTGTGGACCACTTGACTGATCAGCAAAGAATGAGAACATTAGATCATTAGTATATGATGATGAAGAGGCTTGTCCTTGAGAGCTATGGCCTGCTACAGTAGAAACACCATTGGCAGTATTAACTTCATTAATACTGTTAGTGTCTTCTGCAGAAAGAAAGGCCACATTCTGTGAGTTTAAAGATGATCCAGAGGAACCTTTGATGTCAGCTTCAAACACTTTCAGGTTATTGTATAGATCATCAATATCTAATTCATCTATACTCTCTTTGTTTCTCATAATCAAAGCTATGTTGTTCCATGATGAAGGTACAACTTTTAGAAAATTTTAATTTGCATCTTCATTTGAAACAACTGCACCATGAACTTTAAGTTGGCTGATAAGTTTTTGAAACCTATCATATGCTTTGTTTAGGCCTTCAGTGTCATATACAGAAAAGTTTTCAAATTGTTGCTTCAAGACATTCTTCTGCATCTTCTTAGATTCAACATTGCCACCAAATCTACTCTTGATAGCAGCCCACAAAGACTTTGTTCCTTGAATTGTATGGAAAACCTCAGGTTGATACTCATCAGGATAGCCAAAAGCAGAATGCTTTTAGCTTTTCTTTCTTTTACCTTTGTAATAGTGCTTGAGTAGTCTTTAGAGGTACTTCAGTTTCAACACCATTCTCATCTTTTGTTGTTTGTACAGGTTCATCACCATTCATGATTACTTGCCACAAGCCATAATCTGTGTTTGTGAGGTATTGCTCCATCATCATGCTCCAAAGGGTATATTCACCCTTCTTGAGCATAGGAAGTTTTACAGTAGATATCATTTGAGGAGATTCCACTGGTGCCATTTATGGTGCAGGTTCTTCACCAGACATCTTGTATGTTATGTAGAGTTCTAGATCTGGATGAGTTCTTCTTATTTAGAGTTTCTTTACAAGCTCTGATACAACTTTTGAGTCCTAATAAATAGACCTTCTTAGCTTGTTAAGGCTTAGTTAACTTGAATAGATTCAAACTAACTATATGAGAAACTATGATTATGAATACTACAAGTTATGCGTAATCTAACTTGTAATACTAAGAAGAACAATGTAAACAAAACTTTGAATATATATTGATTGCAAATATTCTGCCTAGGTTACAGAATAGCTAACTATGAATTTCTTATTTCTAACTATGTCGTAGGGTTCCTTTTATACACCAAGGAAAACCCTAATGGGCTTACAAAACGCGTCAAGTGATCATGCATATCTATTCCTAATATAACTCATGCATATCACTTAAGCAGTACTAACTATTATACTAACAATACTAATATATAACTAACAGTACTAACTATACTGGTAGTACTAAGTGTAGAAGCTCTGAATCCCAACAATATTGAATGGTTCAAAAGAGGTGAAGCACTTCAAGCCAAAAAGGTTAAGGCTCTAAAATCAACTAGAGCTGAATCATCAAATGCTAATAGATCCAAGACTCCCACTAAAAGGTGGGTTTCTAAGCAAAACTAACCATTCTAAACGTATTTGTGCAGTGTGACATCAGGAAGCCCATCTGGTACTTAGACAGTGGATGCTCAAGGCATATGACTGGTGTCAAGAGTTACCTGCATAAATATGTAGAACAACCAGGACCTAAAGTGGTGTTTGGAGATGACTCTACATGCATAACTAAAGGGTATGGCTCTATCAAATGTAATGGTATAGTTTTCATAAAGGTAGCATTTGTAGATGGTCTTAAATACAATTTAATTAAAATCAGTCAACTCTGTAATGCTAAATATATTGTTTAGTTTGATGAGAAAAGAGGAACAATCTTCAACTCCAACAAAGAAGTTGTAATGATTTCTCCAAGAGTAAGAGTTGTGTATGTTCATGACATGACATCCATTTTTGCTCAAGAGTCTTGTTTTTTTAAACATAGACCTCTGAAATCTCAACTGCTTTGGCATAAAAGACTTTCTCATCTAATACTTAAAAACAGAAAACGACTTCCCTCATCTCTTCTACTAAAGATAAACCATTGCTTCTTCATGTGAAAAGGGAATGCATCATAGGGCCAGCTTAAACACAAAACCAAACATCGTCTATCTAGAAATGTCTTTATTCGTCTTCACATGGATTTCTTTTACGACTTTGTAAATCCTAGTCCTTTACATGTAAAAGTAAACCCTTGTCATTGTTGATGAGTACTTCAAGGGTACTCCTGGGTATACTTCTTAAAGAGAAAAAGTTCAGCTCCTGAAACCTTCATTCTTTCATCAAAAGAGTTGAAATCAAAATGACTTCAAAGTCAAACAACTCAAAACTAACAATGGTACTGAATTCAAAAATAGCATTCTTGTCAACTTCTGTAATGAAAAAGGGATCTCTCAAAACTTTTCCTCTCCTTACATACCTAAACAAAATGGCGTTGCTGAATGGAAAATAGAACCCTCATAGAAGTTGCAAGAATAATGCTTTCAGGATCTGTCTTTTCTAAACAATACTAGACTGAAGCTGTAGCCACTGCATGCTACACTCAAAACAGATCTACTATTGTGAAAAGACATCTTAAAACTCCTTATGAAATTTTTTGTAAAAGAATCCCAAACATCAATTTTCTTCAGGTTTTTGGATGTCTAGTTTACATCCATAATCATAAAGATAACTTAGGAAAATTTGATGAAAAAGCTGATGATGGTTATCTTCTTGGATACTCACTTATTTCTAAGGCATTTAAAGTCTTCAACACTAGAAGACAGCAAACTAAAGAAACCTATCACAACACATTTGATGAAAGCTCTAATGCTATCAATTCTCAAAACATTCAGTTGACAACATCAACATTGCTGAAAATAAAAGATATCCACCTAATGAATATCTTCATCCTTATGAGCCTTCTCAAAGATATCAAACTAACAGCAATGATGTGTCCTTCATAGAACCATATGAAAGTCCTAAACTAGTTGTCCTTGAAACCAAAGTTTCATCAGACCAAATGGTCAAACTGAATAAAATGATCAAACTGCTCAGACTGATGAAATCTTAAATGATAATCTGTCTGAACATTCCAATCACAACAATGATGAAAAAATCATTGATAATCTCCCAAACACTGAAGACATTCAGATCTCTGAAACACTTATCCTCTCCAAATGTAGAGGATACTTCAGTCCAAGATACAATTTCAATCCTAAATCCACCCCTACCCATTCCATCAGTGGTTACTCCAGCTCCTCAAGACAGATAGTCTCAAGACTAACACATTAAGCTAGTAAATATCCTTGGATACCAGGGCTGGTGCTTACAAGAAGCCAATGGCAAACAACTTAGTGCTGCTTTAGCTCATGAATGTCTCTTTGTAGATTTTCTCTTTGAAGAAGAACCTAAAAAGGTCTTTGAAGCACTGAAGCATCATGGATGGGTTGATGCCATGCAACATGAACTAAACCAATTTGCTAGAAAAAAAGTTAGGACCATTAGTTCATGCAATATGGCAAAACCATAATTAGCTCAAAATGGGTTTTCAAAAACAAAAGGGATAAAACTAGAATTGTCATAAAAAAACAAGGCAAGACTTGTAGCTCCAGGCTACAGTCAACAAGAAGGCATAAATTATGATGAGACCTTTTCTCTAGTTGCAAGACTTAAAGCAATCAGGATCTTTCTTGCCTTTGCCACATACATGAACTTTATTATTTATCAAATGGATTTGTCAAAGTGTATCCTCAATGTAAACTTAAAAAAAGAAGTTTATGTCAAACAACCTCCAGGTTTTGAGAGCAATGAGTTCCCTAACCATATCTACAAACTAGACAAAGCCCTTTATGGACTTAAACAAGTTCCAAGAGCATGGTATGAAACTCTCTCAACCTTTCTTACTGAACATAAGTTTGTAAGAGGTAAGATAGACAACACTTTGTTTGTCTACAAAACTCAAATTGATGTGATTATGGTTCAAATCTATGTTGATGATATTATCTTTGGGTCCACTAGCACAAAATTATGCAAACAGTTTCAAAAAATGATGACTCAAAGATATGGAAATGAGCATGATGGATTTCCTTACCTACTTCCTCAGATTTCAGATTAAACAATCTAAAAGAGGCATTTTAATCAACAAAGAAAAATATGCCAAGGATCTGCTGAAAAAGTATGACATAAATGGTTTATCAGGTGAAAACTCCAATGGTACCCCCTAACAACTCAGGACCTGATCTCACTGGCAAAGATGTAAATGAGACTCAATATAGAGGTATGATTGGATCACTAATGTATCTAACTAAAAGTAGACCTGACATTTAATTCTTAACTTGTCTCTATACAAGATATCAAGCAAATCCTAAGGAATCCCACCTTATTGCTGTTAAAAAAAATTTAGGTACCTAAAAGGTACTCCCAGTCTTGGTATGTGGTATCCAAAATGTTCAGGTTTTGATCTAAAAGGATACTCAGACTCTGACTATGCTTGTTGCAACATGGACACGAAAAGCACCTCTGATGCTTGTCAGTTGCTAGGAGGCAAACTTGTATGCTAGAGTGCTAAAAAGCAGCAATATGTTGCTATGTCATCAGCTAAAGCTGAATATGTAGCTGCTGCTAGATGTTATACCAACATTTTATGGATGAAAAGTCAACTCACTTACTATGACATCATATATGAAAAGGTACCCATATTTTGTGATAACACTAGTGCTATTGCAATCTCAACCAATTCAGTTCTGTACTCAAGAACAAAGCATATTGATATCAGATATCATATTCTCAAAAGGGACATTGAATTACATTTTATTCCCACTTAATAAAAACTTGTTGATATCTTCACCAAGCCTATGGATGAGCCAACTTTTAAAAGATTGATTGTTGAACTAGGTATCCTAAACATTGATTCAAAACCTGAAGCTTCAGTACCGTCTAAAGAAAACTGAAGCTTCATCGATTTCATCCTAAGTTAAACAAATTTTCATGTTAAATGTCAGTTTAGTTTTTGCATACAACCTTTAGCTTGCTTAAGTAAAGTAACTGAACAATCACATATGTCTCATTCATGAATTTGTATGAGTATGTGTGGTTTTGTCACCTTTGCTGGAGCACAGACATTGGTTAAGCCAAGAACTAAACAAAACTGGTTTATTTTCTTAAGTTCAGTTTAGAAAAATAATTTTATCTAAATCTTCAGATATCTCTCGAGTGAAGTAACTAAGCAGTCAAATTATGTGTTCATTATTGGGATTTGCATGAGCATTTGTGGCTTTGTCGCCTTCGCTAGAAGATTGATGATGATGACAGTTACAATAATCATTTCAGCATGACATAACATCAAACCTGAACCTAGCTTAGCATTTTCAAACATCAATCTCAAGGTCAGTTTTAAAACAAATGTGATTTTTAAAAATAATATTATTTTATCAAAATAATTTCCTTTCCAAAGAAGTTGTTTAATTAAAATATATTAAAAGAGGATGTCCAAAAATTAGAATGACCTCATCATCTTTCTCGCACCTACTTTTGTAGTTTAATAGACGGTTGTTCACTGTTCCAGGTGTCAGAAGCATGCTGTGCTGACTTTCATTAAATACAAAGTTTATATTTGTATAAAACAGAACCGCAAGATTTCCCCCGTGATTATGCAACCTGTGCACTCGTCACAAAAATTGGCATTTCGTTTTCCTAAGTCCATGACACTAAAGCTAGACATATATGAATACAATATATAAATATTGCCTACATTGCCCATGATGATGTTCAACCCGAAACATCCTAAATTCGACATACTATAATGTTCGTTCCCGGTGATAGCTAGTCACCCGAACGGGGAGGTCAATCCCAAATAGATCTATTTATAATACTCGCGCTTCCAGACCAAAAATTAACAGTTCATGATACTAGGCATATTGGGTTCAAACTACTTAGGCAAAACGAAATCAATATATAAAAATGTCCACTTGCGTTCAATTATAAAACAAGCATGTCCTCACCTCAAAACTTATAAATCATTATAAAATGTAAATCATGGGGCTATGAACTCACCTCGAGTGAGTAAATCAATAATATACTTCAAACCGAAAGTGCGTCACAAATACGCTCGAATGCAACCTAAATAATTACAGGTCGTATAAGTACTAAGTACCTTGATTAACTAACATCATATAAAATTCTATGTAGCTACATCACCATCTAGTTTGTGTTTGCGAAATCGTATTTAAATAGCACTTGATAATTAAATACCATGTATTTAACCTTGTAATAATCGTTTAATGGTTTAATCGTCTTTGTAAAATAATATTTATAAAGTTTAAACTAATTATAAATATTATTTATATGATTCCACAAAGTTTCGCAATTTTTTTTATTAAAAACGAACCAACACTATTCACCTCAGGAAATAGTGCATAACTAGGTCGTTTTAAGCCCGATTTGCATGTTTCTTGCGCCCGTGTTTTCGTATTTGAAAGATATATCATAATTTTACATTTTCATATTTTGAACTCACTGGTGAACAGTACTTTTTACTGTTCATGGGGTTTTATAAAATTATTTTTATAAAACTATTCGTCGTAAACCCGAAAACGTCATATTTTATTCGTTATAGCTCCGTTTTTAGTGATTCTTTCGAGCGCGTTCTCGTAATTGAATGTTCTATTTATTTATGAGGTTTACAAAAATAAAAGTTTCTGCCATGAATAGTAACTTAAAAAAAATAGTTTTATAAAAGTATTTATTGTCGTAAACTCGCGAAATTCATAACTCTTTCGTTATTAATTGAAAAATTACGATTTTTATCATTTTGGAATCCTAAAAATATGTATAATCTGTGAAAAATACTAAACTTTATATTTTTGAAGTGTTTCATAACTTGCTTTTATAAAGTTTATTTTATAAAACCGGTATTAACGTAAAACGAAATTTTATCGTATCTTTTTCGTTATAAGTCGGTTTTTCGAGTTCTTTACATATTTGGAATCGTCATGAGATGTACTATCTTTTTAAAACACAATATGGCTGTTACCCTGGTCGAACCAAAACAGCCCCTTTGTACTTAATATGTATACTTATTTATTTAACTTGTTTTAGGTACTTTTCAACTTTATAAATTACCACAAATCTTCATAGCCTTATTTATCATACATGATACATATAATAATGTCCATAGTCCATATTTTGTCCACATAAGTCCATGATAACAATATTAACAAGATTAGTAAGTTATTTACAACACTTTTACTTGTAGCTTTTTAAATGAACCTTAAAAACCCTAATCTTGTACATACACTTTTTATGCTTAACTAAGAGTGTAAAAACTTATGTATCTATTTTAACATGATGTTAACAACAACATATCTTATGTAAAAGTGTACAAAACAATGACAACAAGTAAAAATCCCTTTTACATGTTTAAGAGCATCCTAATGGTGATTTCACTATATAGAGTTCATATATGCATAAAATAACAAATGTAAGTTTATGAAGAGTTTTAGATAACCTTAATGAGATGTAGTATGATGACCAAACAAATCCAAACCCTTGTTTAGATTTTAAACCAAAGCTTACACTCTTTAAAACCCTAGTTTTCCAAGGAAAACTTTATCTTGTAAATACTTGCTTACACCTTTCAATAGCTTAACCAATACTTCAAAACATCTTAGTATATCTTAGGAAGGATGTGTGAATACTTGTATGGGTTGTAGAAAAACTTGTATGGATTATTATAAAGGGGTGTCTTGAGCCGTGAGCTAGGAGGAGCCAAGAGAGGGTTTTTGTGTTGTTTCACCTTAAGTAAATTGATATGTATGTGTGCTCTTTACTAGTTAGGCATTATATAGTGTTAGGACTTAGTCAAATATGAGAAAACAAATACCAAAAAGACCTATAGGGGTGGGGGGTGGCCGGTCAAGGGTGCAAGAGGAGGGTTTTAGGGGTCTTTGGTCCTTATTACTAGACATAATCATAAGCCTTAATGATCTAGTGTTGTACAAGATTTAGCTAGTGATTTTTTTGGTGGCTACATGTCTCTTTTACATACATATACACGTTTATATATGAGGAGGGGGTGAGAAAATATATTTGGTCTTTTATTTAGAGTATACATGCATTATTTTGAGGTTACATGAAGTGTAGATTAAACATAATGTATAATTTGTACATTGTAGGGTTTGGTTTAAATTCTTTCATGAAGAATTTTGATAAGGTGATAAATACTTGAAGTTTTATTTAAACTTAGAGTATTGGGTCTAATTGTGGGTATTTGTTAAAGCGTAGATTAAATAATGTGGTTCCGGGTACGCCTAAACGTACTTTATCGCGAAACGTAACCAATAAAAATAATATGAACAAAGTTAATAATTATCTTCAAAATAATTACTTAACACTTGCTTGATGTAAACATTTAATTGTTTGATGCCCGTTTACATTGAATGATCGTTTTTAGCTTACGCGATTTAACTTAACACTTTAAATTTTAAAAGCAAACGCGTACAATACTAAAAATAAATAGTGAACTTATTAACATCGTAAATGACTTGAAAACACAGGGTGTTATAGTAATGAGTTAACGGTATGAGATAACAAGATTGGAATGATATGAATTTGGAATGGAATTTTGGGATGAAAATGAGAATTTGCGTGAGTTAAGGCGAACACTTGTACAATAAGATAATTTTGTATGAGTATTGATATAGTGAGTATATATATTAGGTCGTTGCCGGGTACATTGTGTGCTTGTGTAGAGATTTATGGTGTCCTGCTTTATTTGAGATTGTGCGGTTGCTTTGATTGCTGATTGAGGTGAGTTCTCGTAGCCTCACTTTTTACTGTTTTTTCGTTAGGGGAAAATGATACTCAAATGTGTTTTGAAATGTTTTGAATTGATCTGTGCGAAATGTGGTTTTGTTTTTGGGACAAATTATGTGCTTATGACTGCTATGTGAATATTATGTGATGCACGATTGTTTGGACCGGATGGGTACGCCTACCTAGTGTTTGTGAGATTATTGGATCGGATGGGTACGCCTACTCAGTATTAGTGTGATTATTAGAGCAGATGGGTACGCCTACCCAGGTTTGTGTGTGGTCCTGCCCTAATTTTAGTGCTCCAGCTGGTAGGCCTTTTAGGTGCGTAAGTGACATATGGTTATTGATTAGCGGTGCTGCTAAGGTTGTTTGCATATATTCACTGTCATATAGCACTATTGTCCACTATTGATATATTGGCATAACTTTTGGGTTTAAGGTCAAACCTACGAGCTCACTAACATTATTGTTGACGTTTTCGAGTATCATTTTCAGGTGTGTCAAATCAAAGGTATGTGATTGGCATTGGAAGATAAAAGATGTAACCCAAGGGGACTGGGTAGAGATGGACGTGGTTTTGACTTATGTTAAGATTTTAACTTGTAAAGTTCTGCAAAACTTTAGTTTTATGAATGTAAATTATAAAGTGTATGATCTTGTATCTTGTGCGATGAATGGTATCGTCGCATCCTATGTTTCCGCCATTGATGGGGTGTGACAGTCTCGCAAAATCACGATCCTCTGCTGCAGAGCTTCGACAATACAGGACCATCATAGCCACCTAATCCCATCTACCAAATCACGTAATGCTCCACACTTTGGCAAGGACGCCATTACTCACTCCCTCAGCGGAATACGAGTACGTATATGTTACAGCTAACACTCCTTAAATAAATATAACAAAAGAGCCACACAAAATCCACTAACTCACCCCACACCAGCTGACACCGTCATGAAATGACAACAGCTAATTTTCCCTTTTACAGACCACCATAATAAAAAAGCAAGACACATCAAATCACCCACTTATAGCAAAAAAATATTCGCATCACAGTAAACCCGCACCAATCTACTTCTGCACAACATGTGCAAACTTAGCACAACTTCCAAACATTGCACTGCTTTTCAAGAGTTAGTAATGCTTTTCACATGCTTACTCAGAATTACCACTACAGAAACATTGCACTGCTTTTCAACAGTCACTAATGCTTTTGGCATGCTTACTCACAATCATCAATACGGAAATATAAACAACATATCCATAAATAGTAACAAGCAAACCACATGCCTTTACTGTCAAAATTTTGTCCCCATCCTCTTTAAATCACAAACAGTAGACATCACAAACTTTTTAAAGGTTTGTTAATTTACTTATCTGTATTTTTCATTGACTCAGCTTTCACAATTTTTATTACTGTATATTTTCATTGATTCAGCCAAATACGACAAACTAAATACTTGCTACTATAGTTATTGGACTAATATAATCACTAATAGGAGCTAAGTTACCATAAACATAAACATTTATTACATACGTTATAACATGAAACAACAACACAAGCGTACAACACACTAAAGTCTTATTAGAGCAGACATAGACGTCAACATCACCACACTTATTCGAAAAACAAAAGAAACATTACACCATGCACACACGACACATAAGTTGCATATAACAAACGCCATTAACACTTCTAAGACGACACATCAAACATAAGCTTCTGAACAAACATCTCAATTTCAAGAGCCCTTTATCTGGCCTCCTTTTCCAAATCCCGCAACTGCCACTCCCTAAAACCCTCTTTATTCATATATATGTACTAATATGCAGCAAAATTTTGAAGCATCCACAACAAAAAAATTGGTTCAACCTTTGTAGAACATTTCCAGGAGACACAAAAAACAAGCAGCTCATTTTGACACACATGAATCTGTGGATGGAATTGGCTCTGCTTCAAAATTTCCAGCAAGATAACTAAACAACTCCTTATTTTGATGAAGCAAATATACATGTATTAATGTATGCTAAATTATGTAAAAGGACATTGTATTAATAATATCTGCTAGGTGCTATATGTATCCATCTAGAAATCCAGGAAGATAATGTATGCTAGATGCAACTCTAAATATGTAAAAGGACATTGTGTTAACAATATCTGCTACGTGCTATATGTATTCATCCAGAAAACGAATCTGATCTAGTTTACATAATCCCGCAAAGGTAACCCCGCCAAGGTAACCAAAAACGCAGGCTAACAATCACCCCATAGCAACGCGCTGGTAAATCCCCTTGTTAACCACAATCATAAACACAAACCCCAAATCCATATTCATAACCATAATCATCAAGGACAATGTCAGACAAGAAAGATGAAATCAACAAGAAAAATGGTTAGTGTTATTTATTTGCTTATTTATTCTGTTATGTTTATTTGATCATTTCACATTAATCACAACCTCATTTATGCAATGGCAGAACAAGATTGGAGCAAAGTTGAAAGAACTCCAGATTTGGTAGACTATGTGTATGATAAGTATGGGAACGTACCGGTTATTGACGAGATGCTAGACGACTTGTATAATTTTGCTATGATGAAAAGTAAGTGTTTTTCTTCCATTGTTTAGAGTGTTGCCTGCATTTCCATTTTGACTGCATTTCCATTTAGAATAAGGGGTTGTTTGGAAATGCTAAATGAACTTAAACTGATACAACTTAAATGCAAAAGTTCATTTAGCATTTCCATTTGCAGAATATATTTGACTACATTTAGCATTTGCAGTTTGGATACCATTTTTATTTTGAATAAGGGCTCATGACATGCCATTAGGAATGATATCCACACATCCCTTTTGGTGGTGCCAAACACCCTTAATAGTCTTAATGGTAGTGCTAAACACCCTAATAGTCTGCAATTTGTCTCTAAAACACACCTAATGGTCTGCCAATCTGTTCTGTAGAGAAATTTTTATCCATGGTAGAATCTGAGAAGGTTACAGAGAAGATTTATAGAAAGCTGTTGGTAACTGATGATATGGTTTAGTATGTTTTGGAGAAGTATGGGAAGAACTAGAATATTAAGGATGAAATAGCTGATGGAAGATTTGCAGATTAGATATGGGAAAGGTTAGTTTATTATTTTCATACTGTTGGGTTAAGTTCCTGAGCCCTTCAGTCTTTCAGTAGATTTAAACATAAAATCCCCTAAGTGTTTCTCAAGCTGAAGTCTTTCAGTTTGAGTCGTTGAAGTTTCTTCAGCGTCAGCTCTTCAGGTCCTTAGAAGATTAGGAAGTATCTTCACTTCAGTGTATGCAGCGGTACAGAAACTGAAGAAGGACTCTTAGAAAGAGCTTCAGTTCAGCTTGGTTGACAATTCCAAGCTGAACGTTGTCTATCTCCTTAACAGAAGTTGAAACGTGTTGTTTCACTTCTAGAAGGTTTACAAGGCGGGAAAAAGATTGCTTTATGTCAAAAGGAATAAAGCAATCTCCTTGGGAAATGTTACTTCTAAAGTTGGTATAGAAGTACATCAACTTTCCTTAAAGGACTGTACCTGGTACTATAAAGCATGTGTACATTAAATGGTAGCTCAACCACCCATTTAATGCTTGCCACGTAGACTAGGTTAAACTTGTAAACCCTAATCCCTTTGCCTATAAAAGGAAAGGGATTCCCAGAGTAAATGTTATCTCTTCCAATTAATGTGATACACATTGAAGAGTTCATTTATCTCTCAAACAAACTGAATAGAAACTGCTGAAGCTGAAGCTTCAGTTCTAGTCGAATAGTTTGTTTTCTTATTTCTCATAACTTTGGTTAGAGAATAAGTTCGAAGGAGATAACACCCCAATTGTCATTCAACCACCTTGCTATTCCGCAAGCAAGGTGTGTCATAGATTCTTTATTTGATTCTAATAAAAGTCTATACGTTGAAAAGTACTTCTGTGTGTTTTAAACTTGTTCTTTATATTGTTCATATATATTTGTTTAAAACTTACTTTGTTGCTATGGAATAATTTGTTACTATGGAATCTGATTAGTTTAAAGTTCATAAACCTTATATCAGATTATAAGGGACCAACAAGTGGTATCAAAGCCTTCTGGTTTTATAAAATGCTTCAAAAGGATATACACACAACACACAACAACACCAACACACAGGATTTTTAAAATCAAGATCCATCTTTAAATGGCAGCACTAAAGTACGCACAGACTCTATATACAGGGGTGCTAGTTAAATTGCAACTCTGTCTACTAGAGGTGGAAAACTTACACCAGAACAAAAGAGGTTATGTAGCCACATTATTGGGATATGGAACCTTAATTTGAAATAATCATCAAAAACGGTCCTATTTATTCCACCATAGATAGCTGGTCATTATATAGAAAGCCAGAGAACAATGACCTAACACATGAAGACAAGGGTGCTGGCTAAACTATAAGGGGAGCAGCGACTTCAAAAGTCCTTATCATGTATTGTTCTTCCAGCGACCAAATGTACTATGTCATAAACTGTTTAAATCAACTAAATCAACAAATGGGATGACCTGCATACGTATCATGAGGGCCCCTCTATAGTGAAAGAAAGTACGTCATGGAACTGAAATTGTGCTGAAAACCAAACCTTCAAATTAAAGAAGGTGAATCTCTAACACAAACTACACACAGATACAAGCTTTAATTAAATGAGTTAGTAAATGATGGCATCAAACTTTCAAAGCTTAAAATAAATACTGGTTTTATAAATGGGTTACCAAATAAGTGGCTAAGCTTCTGCCAAAGTCTTCGAAACACAAATCATGTGAATGATTCTGAGCTTGCTTCTTTATTTGGTAAACTCAAATATGAAGAAAACCTATAGACAGTATTTACAAGACCGGAGAGAGAATAATCTCTTGTCTCTGCAACACCTCTTTCAACTGCTTTCTTCTCTTTCTCTATTGTCCAGGACTTTCAAGATAGTCCTGATGATGAAGAGGATACAAGAAGCAGTCAGGAGTATCTGAATGATCTGAGGAAGAATACCAAGAAAGAGCCTTTTAGCCAAATCTAAAAAGAATCTCAAGAAAGGTACTCAAAGTTCAGCAGTACCAAAGGCAACTAACCAAACGAAATGATCAAAAAATGTGGCAAGAAAGGTCACATTACAAGAGACTAACATGCGCTGGTCAAAAACCTCCACATTTCTCACTATATCGCGTGTATGAGGGGGGGAGGGGGGGGGGGGGCCTTTCAATCAAAACTCTACTCTCCACAGTTCCCTCAAAGCACAAACCTAAACTAAGGCCTACCAAAGACTTTGAAGCCAAATACAACAAAGTCAAGGCTAAACTGGCTCTCTTAAGTTCTAGTGCTTCAGCTCTAAAGCTTTTATGTTAAAAAACAAAGGTCTTATCGCTGAAGCCTATGAATGGGAGGAAGAAGAAGTGTCATTAGATGACAATGAAATGGTGGAGGTAAAAGTACTCATGGCACTAGATGAAGAAAATGATGTTGTCAGCCAAGAAAGTGCCAGAAATGGTGAATGGGTAAAGATCTCTATGAGAAAGGTACACACTCTTCTTGAAATAGAAGATAATGATGATAGAAAAGTCTGTCTAGATTATTTGTGTATTGATCTAAATAGGTTTGAAGAACAAAGAAGCAATTTTTTTGTCAAACATAGCAAATCTTGGTTCATGAAACCGAAATACATGCAAAGAGCATCTTTTAGTATTAAAACAAGCAAAACTTAATTTTCTTACCATGTAGCTTGTAAACACTGAAATTCTTAAAGAGAATAAAAACTTAAGATCTGAACTGAAAGAGCTAAAATAATTACTAAAACTTGGCTTAACAGTTCTAAAAAAGTAAATCAGTGTATCAGTGAACAAATCCCTTCTCAAAAGAAGAAAATTCTAGGAGTTGATCAACTCACTAAAGATCCATCTACTTTAGGGCAAAAAGACCTAGTCTTTGTAAAATCTTCAGTTGATGACACAAAAGTGACCATAACTGGTGTTGAAATACCCTGGTTGTCTGAACTGAAGGTTATATTTTGTCCAAATCATGATATGGTAGGATACACCCAACTAAGTCACAAGAAACACAACTGATCTTTCTCTAGTTGCTTTCACTGACTCTTCATCGCTGATTATATTCCCGCAGATGAATCATATCGAGGTGGGCGGAGGGTGGAGGGCAGCGCGAGAGCGGAGACCTCCACTGAAAAAGTTGAAGGTGTAACCTATGTTTTCGGACTCAAAGAACTAACAAATCAATTGTAAAGTCAAAATCTACACTCAAAGATTGAGCTTTTAAAAGGTTGTGCATAAAAATGAACCATCCTTAGCACCTGATTTTTAAGGGTAACAAAAGCTCTTCACTTCAAAATTCACATCATAGCGCCTCTGGTGAAACTAAATGTGTAAAAATTAAAGATGAAATCCTTCCTTAGCTATTGAAATAAAGAATTTAAACAGTTCGAAATTATATAGTTAGCAAAAATCATCTATATATGATCCTACCCTAGAAATAATCAATCACAACAAGTTCCACAAAATGCACTCTAAGAGGCAAGATACAAACACAATTCAAAATAGTTGTTGGATTTATGTGCAAAACAAATCCACTCTCCAAAAATTGGTTATAAAAGTTATGTTTTGCAAAAGGTGTGAGAAAACTAATCATAAAATTTGTGATCATGCTGCATACATGTCCACTATGAACATGTCTCAACATCTCAAAAGTCTAGGTAGAGCTTCTTCAAGACCTAACATCCCAAGACCATCAAAACACTTCTTTCTACCTTGCATACACTGTGATGGTATAGATCATTTATCCAATGAATGTTTATACTATCCCATATGTAAATTATGTGGAATTATGACCATAACACAAATGGTCATAACAGGATTATCTCTCTAGAAAGAGAGATCAATCCAAGAAATCCTCAACATGCCTTTAAAAGATGTGAAGCTTGTGGTAGCTCAAGTCATACCACAACTGATCACTATGATATTGAATGGTTCAAAAGAGGTGAAGCACTTCATGTCAAAAAGGCTGAAGCTCTAAAATCAACTAAGGCTGAATCATCAAATGCTAACAGATCCAAGACTCCTACTAAAAGGTGGGTTTCTAAGCAAAACTAACCATTTTGAGCGTATTTGTGCAGTGTAACATAAGGAAGCCCATCTAGTACATGGATAGTGGATGCTCAAGGCATATGACTGGTGTCAAGAGTTACCTGCATAAATATATGGAACAACCAGGACCTAAAGTGGTGTTTAGAGATGATTTTACATGCACAACTAAAGGTTATGGCTCTATAAAATGTAATGGTAGAGTTTTCACAAAGGTAGCATTTGTAAATGGCCTTAAATACAATTTAATTAACATCAGTCAACTATATGATGCTAAATATATTGTTCAGTTTGATAAGAAAAGAGGAACAATCTTCAACTCTAACAAGGAAATTGTTATGATTGCTCCTCGAGTAAGAGATGTATATGTTCTTGACATGACGTCTTCTACTCAAGAAATGCTTGCTCTTTGCCACAGCCTCTGAAAATCTCAACTATAGCTTTAGCATAAAAGAAACTTGTTCATCTAAACTTTAAAACAATCAACAAACTAGCAAAACAAAATCTTGTTATTGGTCTTCCCTCACTTGTCTACTAAAAAGATAAACCATGTTCATCATGTGAAAAGGGAAAACATCATGGGGCCAGCTTCAAAACAAAACAGACATCCTCTATCAAGAAATGTCTTCATCTTCTTTACATGGATTTATTTGGACCTGTAACTCCCAGGTCCATTAACAATGAAAAGTATACCCTTGTTATTTTTTATGAGTACTCAAGATACACCTGGGTATACTTCTTAAAGAAGAAAAGTCAAGCACCTAAAACCATCATGTCTTTCATTAAAAGAGTTGAAAATCAAAATGACATCAAATCAAACAACTAGAAACTGACAATGGTACTGAATTCAGGAATAACATTCTTGTCAACTTCTATGATAAAAAAGGGATTTCTCAAAATTTCTATTCTCCCTACACACCTGAGCAAAATGGTGTTGCTGGGAGGAAAAATAAAACCCTCGTAGAAGCTACAAGAACAATGCTTTTAGGATCTGTCTTTTCTAAACAATATTGGATTGAAGCTGTAGCCACTACATGCTACACTTAAAACAGATCCACCATTGTGAAAATACATCTCAAAACTCCTTATAAAATTTTTCTTAAGAGAATCCTAAACATCAGTTTTCTTCATGTCTTTGGATGTTCAGTTTACATCCACAATCATAAAAATCACTTAGGAAAATTTGATGAAAAAGCTTATGACGGTTATCTTCTTGGATACTCACTTGTTTCTAAGGCCTTCAGAGTCTTCAACACTAGAAGACAACAAATTAAAGAAACCTATCACATCACATTTGATGAAAGCCCTAAGGCTATCAAATTCTCAAAACCTTCAGTTGGTTTTTGTTGAAGCAACAACGTCGACAATAGATTTTGATTCTTGTAAAAAGGTGGGATCCTTTTTGGTGGATGGTTTTAGCCTTCTTTGTTCTGATGCCCATATGTTTAGTGATGGTGATGTTGTGTGGGTGTAGGACTGGGGTAACGGTTGTGGGTCAAATGAGACACCTACAAAAGGGGTTGATGGTAACCTTCATGGATCATCAATAAGAGAGGTGATTCTCTTTTGTTTATGTTACCATTCTAGATCTTGGAGTTGATTCTTGAAGTTCTTCATTTCAGCCTCTTTCTGGGAGATAAAGGATGAAGGTTGATTTGTAGGCGAGGTTCGAATGATTTGGATGATTTCCTGGTGAAGTTCTTGGATTTTGAAACGGAGTTCATTGATGATACTCTCAAGGGATATAACTCTTGATGAAAGATACTCTTGACTATTTGTGATCATACCTTGTTGTGAGAGAATTTTCGCAAGAACTTTATTCTGAGCAACAGCGTTTTCACTCTGCTAATTCAGGGTGGCTTCAGCACGACTGATTGTGTTTACATGCCTAGTTGGACTGATAGTTGTTAGGTTTTTTTATCTTCCAATCATGTTTAGTGTGACAACCATGACTTGAGCAGGTTGGTCAAACCGTAGTGTTGACCTAAATGTATCTGTTGCAATGTATGGTTATGTGTTTATACATGTTTATATGTGTTTGTGTGGGATATGTGAGATTGGATAATGAATCCATTGAGCGTGATCGTCTCACTGGGATTGGATTTGTGTTGAAATTTGTGAAGTTCATTTTGTTCACTTTTGGTGAGAAGGAAATGATTTCGGTGATTGAAGCGGTTTCGCGTTAATTGTGTAAGTAATTATACGTATACGTATTTTTGTGTTAGTAATTTAAGATAAGTTTAAGTTTTAGAGGTTAAGTTAAGAGAAATGAGTTATCT
>BQNB010032176.1:4956-53383 GCA_026074375.1 Tanacetum coccineum | reverse complement strand
CACAAATTTTAATCTTTTTTGAAAATCTAGTTTCCAAGAAGCATCATTATATTATTACTTGTCTACATTGAAGGTATATATCTATGAGGTTGGATGGTCGTGTTCGTGGGAGTGGTGTGGGTTACCCCACCGAGGAACACTTTTGTAGCGCAATTGCCTCCATTAAAAGGAATGTGGTCTGGCCTTCTTGATGGCATGGATGGAAGAGTCCTTTAAAATTCGCAGCAGCTGTATGAATCTGTCCATTCAAAGGCAAGAATTTATAGATCGACAAGTTAATGACGAAAGAATTACATATTTTGTTCTTAATTTTTTCTTCAATGATGCTCAATATTCTTTTTGTGACCTGTACATAGGTATACATTTCCAATGGACATATTCATTTACCCTGTTCATGATTACAAAGGGTTCACGGTTAGTGCATTTATTCATATGGTTTTCTGATAGTTACATACAGAAAGTATGAAAGTAGATATTTATGGAATGCTTTGGTTTTCAGGTCAGCACCGTCGGAGAGGAACGCTTTGGTTTTCGTGTTACAAAAGATCAGGTAGTCATATGAAATTTTATAATAAAAAAACTAGGGGTGGTATAATGGGTGGATTCGGGTTGAATAACGGGTCAAAACGGCTATTTTTTTAAGATGGATAGAAATAGGTATCAAGCTGGGCTGACCCTGTAAACATGTCTTTCTACATTTTCTTGAATTTTATACATAACCTAGGTGCTAAGTATCCAGAAAAGTTCAAGTCATTTGACCAGTTAGAATTAACACATAACCCAAATTGACCCATATTATAAGAAAACATCATATTTCTTGATTCATTAACTCAATGAAAATAAATATCCCATGTATTAAATGTATGTTTACCAACTAAAAATGTATCTTTATGAGTTTTTATATTTATCCATTTTACTAAATGAATACATGTATTAAATGTATGTTACAAACTAAAAATGTACCTTTAGAAAAATGTTTATATGTGTATTCATTTTTCTACAATACTAATTAGTCCATCCTTCTTTCTATCTAGGAAACATTCAAAAGCATCATGGAAAGTAAGTAGATGATGGCATCCATAGAATTACATATACTTAACCAGTTACAATTCGCGAACATCTAACCAATTTTCTCAACAGGTTTAGCTGTCATATCCAAAGAAGATAAATGTGGTGGTGCAAGCGAATATGGTATGTGGGTTGCAAGATGTGGAGTCAAAAGCGGCATGATATTGGTCATATAATTGTACAAGAATAAATCGCCTATAGGAAAAAGGTTTGTAAATAAAATGTTTGTGAGATTCACAACTGTAACTTTCTGATTATCAATGAATAACTTGTGTGTTTCAAGGCTTGCTGCAACTTAACAAACATAAGTCTAAACAAGTTGGTATATAAATTAAATTTATAAAATATATAGATAAGACTGAGGTTTATTAGAATGTTCCATTTGATATGTTTTTTAATATTTTTATACTTTTCACCCACAATATGACATGTGATATTAAAAAGTTAAATAGTATACTTGTTTGATTCTGAAATATCACAAGTGATATTAGACATTAAATATGTATATCACAAGTGATATTAGACATTAAATATGTTTCTGAAATATCACAAGCAGGGTTTTAAAAGGCACGTCATGAAGCAGCTAAGGCCTCGCAAAGGTGTGACCTCCACATTACGCAATAGACTAAGACGTAAGCTTAAGGCGTGACGTGAGATGAGGAAAGAAAAAACATGATAGGAATATAAAAAAAGTCATTATTAAATGTTCATATTTATTTATCACTGGTGATATTACAATGTCAAAGGTAATAATTGTTAAGCCACATGTGAATCTTAGTTGATAAAAGCTATATTTATCACCAGTGGCTTAACACTTATCACCATTTACATTGTAATATCACCAGTGATAAATAAATATGAACATACACTAACTAAGATTTACCCGTGGCTTAACATTTATTACCATTGACATTATAATATCACGAGTGATAAACAAATACCGAAATGAATAAAAATAAAAACTTGACGTATTATCAAAATCAAATAAGTGTTGCTTTAATTTAGCATTTCTTTTGAGAAAAATAAGAAATCACCTCAAGAGGTTTAACCTTTTTATTAAGACTAAGAGTGTAGTATCACAAGTGATAGATAAGATTCATTACATGTAAACAATTTCAAAAACCCTAAACCCATAACCACTAAACCCTATACCAAAAACTCTAAACACCTAACCACAAAACCCTGTACTAAAACCCTAAACCACTAACCGTTAAACCTTATACCAAAAACCCTAAACCGCTAACCACTAGATATAATATCACAAGTGATATATACATAAATTTTAAAATCTATACCAAAAACCTTAAACCTCTAACCACTAAACCCTATACCAAGAACCCTAAACTCCTAACCAGTAGGTATAATATCATAAGTGATATATATATATATATATATATATATATATAGAGAGAGGAAGGTTAAAATAAAAAGACAAATATTCGTGAGAAGAATAAAAAGAATTTTTTTTTTAAAAGTTCTCGAAAAATTCTAAAAAAATTCCATTAAATCAGGTATGTTGGTGCATAAAACTTTTGTAAAAGAAGTTTTTCTAATTTTGAGTTTTTATACGTTTTTTTAATGCGCAAAAAAAGAAATTTTGATGCACAAAAAAATTTTGATGCACAAATTTTTCGACTTGTTATAGTTTGATGCGCAATAAAATTTTGATGCAAAAAGTCAAAAGAAGTTGGGTACAAAAACGAATTTTTGATGCACAAAAAACCGATTTAATGCACAAACGTTTTTTTTAATAAAATTTTTTCGGCAAAACTATCCACTTTTAGAAAAACTTCCTTTACAACTTTTTCATGCACCAACATACACGATCTTGTGGAATTTTTTCAGAATTTTTTGAGAACTTTTTTAAAAAAATAAATATTTTTATCATTCTCACGAATATTTGTCTTTTTATTTGATCTTTATCCTATATATATATATATATATATATATATATATATATATATATTGCTAAATCTTACCCGACCAAAACAACCCAACATATCACATTTTCATGACTCGGACTCTAAAGAGATTTTTTGTAAAACGACATTCCGGACAACTTTTTAGTTTTAGCCGAAACCTAAAACTCGACATAAAATTACTAAAATGCCCCTACAAGTTTCTGCAGGAACTTATTATATATTTTTATTAAAGTGCCGAATTTGACTTTCATTTTTGACTCGTTATAACGCGATTTTAAAACTAACAAGCCTCGCGGCAAAATAAAACAACATTCCGAGCAACTTTCGTGTTTCGCCGGAAGGCCGAAACGGACTCGAAAGTGCTCAAACCGGACCTTTTTTAACCTGTCAGCTTTTAGCATTTTTCACAAGTAACTTTATTTTCTAATGAAGTGTATATCTCAGATTTTTGGCTCTAATTTTTTTGTTATTAGGAGTTAGAAGCTCCATTTTATATCAAAACGATCGTCTAAGTAACCTTTATCATATTTTACAAACAAAAATTAGATTTTACAAAATCTTGATCCTCGTTTTCCGCGCCAAAGTTTCTGCCTAAAACTTACATGTTACAAAGTGCGCCAAAATTCATTTTTGACCCAAAAATTCATTCACGACACATCTATGGCTTATAATCAATATTCAACTCACTTAATCAATCGATAACAAAATCTAACCAGACGACGCAAGATCCATTGGATTTCATCACATGCAATTGTCGAGAACAAATTGAATCGCGAAAACGATTATTAAACTAGTAAGTAAAATACTTACAATGCTATATAAACGCAATGATCGGGGGACTCGATCAAAGAGCGTCAACTCGTCCTATTGTTCCTTTGGCTGCGGCTTTCGAAAAGTCGAACGAAAAATACTAAAACAATACGAGAAAAATGAAAAAAAAGAAAACCAACACGATCGAATGATGAGAACTCGAAAGTCCCCAATCCCCCATCAAATAAATCCGAAACCAAATCAAACCCAAATCGAAACCAAACTAATCTTAATTAATATCCAAGCAACAAAACACACCCTTGTGTGTCTCTTGCCCGGTTCGAACCCACAACCGAAACCAAAACCCCTTAAGTTTTCCATTCAAATCTCCCACCAATCTTAACTTTTGAAGCGTTAAGGGGGTGGGATATAGATATTAGGATGGGTGGGTGGGGGGGGGGTGTGGGGGGGGGTGGATGTGGATGGTGGGAGTGATGAGGGTGTTGGTGGGAGATGGTGATTGAAAGGGCTATGCTGGGGGGGGGTCTGGGGGGGGGGGGGTGTGGGGGTGGCTTATAATCACTTTTCCACTAATCTTAATAAAAAAGTAACCTCAATCAATAGATCGAAGCGAGCGCCACTATTAGAGTATGAAATAAAACGGTCAAGAGACTCTCGACGCCATGCATAAACCTTAAGCATGTTCATTTTTCAGCATGGATATTAATAATCATCACTCAAGCAATATTGGTTGCTATAAAATCAAAACAGAAACATCAAAGGGTGTGTATTTGTTGCTCGTATTCGAACCCAAAATAAGGGAGAAGACGATAAAACTATGTTTCACAGCAACTTGATTCTTGCTTAATCTAAACTATTTTTGAAGTGAGGTTAAGTGAATTTCAATAAGTCAAAATTTTGTTGATGGGTGGCTACTCCTTGGTTGTAGCGAGAGAGTAGCACGACAAGGAAGAGCAAAAGAGGAAGAAAAACAAGTTTTTATCTATGTGTTTTTCTTGTGTAAAATGAGAAGGTTTTAACAAAAAAAATGGAAGTATCAACACAATGATTTCTTGCATAGAAAATTGAAATTGGTTGAGTGTGTGAGAACTGATAGCCGGCTACAGAGGAGGCTAAAGCAAGCACGCAAAAAAAATTGAATTTTTGTTTACTTGAAATATTTCTTTTGTAAACATTTAATTAAAATGTAAACTTGACACCATTTTATTAATATGTATATACTAGTGTCGCGGGTTTGGCCAAGGTTGAGGAACAAGGACGTTATTCGTAAAAAAAATAATTTAACGATCTTAAAATAATAACCGAGACAGCGTCCTAAATATTTACAATGCCCTTAAAACGTTTAAACGATCGCACGTCCAACTTAACTCGCGAAAACGACCAAAAAAAAATTAAAATTCCGTTCAGTAAATAAAATAACGAAAATAAATATATTCTCGACAATAAAATTTTAAATGTCACGTTCGATCGCATTGGCTGAGCGACGAGGATAGTGAGAGCAGTCGATCGACCATATAGATGACGTCTGTCTCAGATTCGTGCGTGAGCCTAGTCAAGAGGCTATCGTAGGCAGGAAGGTAAACTCGGTTGATTAACATTCCACCCACCTTAACGAAAGCGTCTTCCCCGTGCTCATCCTTTTCTTACTCATCTTAATTTCAACTTGCGGGAGACGTATTTCCTTATTATTGTAACGACAGAAATTGAAGGATGTGGGGGGGCGGGGGGGGCGTAGGGGGCTGGGGTTTGTGGGGGTGTGGGGGGGGGGGTGGGTTGGGGGGGGGTTTTGGGGTGGGGGGGTGGGGGTGGGAGGGGGGGGGTGGGGGGTGGTGGGTTGTGGGGGGTGGGGGGGGGGTCGGGGGGGGTGGGGGGGGGGGGGTTGGGTGTTGGTGGGTGGGGGTGGGGGGGGGGGGGTTTTGTGTGGGGGGGGGGTTTGGGGGTGTGTGTGTGGTGGGGTTGGTGGGTGGGAGTGGGGGGTTTTGGGGGGGGGGGTTGTGGTGGGGGGGTGGGTTGGGGGCGGGGTGTGGTTGGTGTGTTGGTGGGTTGTGGAGGTTGTGGGTGGGGGTGGGGGGTGGTGGGGGGGGGGTGGGTGGGGGGGGTGTGGGTGGGGGGGGGGGGGGTGGTGGGGGGGGGGGAGGGGTGGGGGGTGGGGGTGGGTGGGTGTGGGGTGGGCTCGCATAAAAAATCACGCGATATAATACGCGCTTCGACTATTCCGAATGGAAAGTCAACAAAGCAAATGGTAATTTATACCAACATGATAAAATATAATCATAATCGCTCTTATCATAAGAGACAAAATATGCCACGGAATGCATTCGGGAAAACATAAATCACGTCATTTTTAAACGAAATACTTTAAACGAATGATCAACCCAAATCTAAATTTGGTGATCATTCCACAAAACATATATCGCACCTGGGATGCGTGCGACGGTGGCACGTGTGGCGGCTAGAAAAAAAAAAAAAAAAAAGGAAGGGATGGGTGCTCTTCAGAGACACCGATGCGACATACTCGCTAACCAAGAGCCCCGAGTGGTTTATTGGGTGGTTGTATTACAGTGTGTTAGGTGAGTGTGTGGTGAGTGGGTGTGGGGTGGTAGTGTGTGTGTGGGGGGGGCGTGGGGACCATCACATAGCGACTATCCAAACAAGACCTAAGATATCTACTATGAGATTGGTCTCAATGAATTCGCGAAAACCGTCAGCGATAGGAGCAGCGATGGTGGCGCGTCGGTCGTGGTGGGAGTGGGTCGGTCTGCCGGAGGTGCGGGTGCACTATACTCACACGTATCTCTGGGTGGGGTGGGGTGTGCATGCCACGTCGTTGGAGGAGTGTGCGGCTAAGTATAGGATTCTCTAGAGTGTAACACATGATTACGGCCCGTAGTCAGAGCACGTCAGGATATAGCGTGCTACGCGCGGTTGGACAAAAGGGACTGATCTCTCTCATAAGGAGCACATAAGAGCGGACGGATTGATATATCGTGGGTCAATTATATTGAAGTATTGAGTTGGTGTCTGGAGAAACATGATCGACAGTTCCTACAGTGCAGCAAGAATTACGGAGGGAGGTCGACAGATGATCATACTGTTGCTCATTAGGATAATCACTCTTCACGATATGTAGAAGCACACATCGAATCGGAGGTGACTTGCTTACGTGGGGGGTTGGGTGGGGTTGGCGTGTCGTGTTGGTTTTGTGGGTGAGGGTGGTGGGCTATGTGTGGGTGGGGGAGTTGGCTATATTTGATGTTGATGGTGTGGACGTGGGTTTGCGTGGGTTGGGAGTCTAACGAGCTTTTGTGCATTGGTGGGGGGGGGGTGGGGTGGGTATGGTGACAGGGGTTGGTGGGGGGGTTGGGGGTGGGGGGGGGTGGTGGGGGGTGGGGTGGGTGGTGTGTGTGGGTGGGTGGGGTGTGGTGGTGGGGGGATTGTTTGGGGGGGGGGGTGTGGGGTTAGGGGTGGTGTGTTTGGGGGTGGTGTTTTTGTGGTGGGGGGGTGGTGTTGGTGGGGGTGTTGGGGGTTTGGTGGTGGTGGGTTGGTGGGTTGGTGGGGGGTTGTTGGGGGGTGTGGTTTGTTGAAGAAACTTGTGCCTAAAGCAAAGCCTAGTAAAAATAACCGTGCTCGCTTACTGTGAAGCCTTAGCAAATAAACCATGCTCGCTTACCATTAAGCCTTAGCAAATAAATCATGCTCGCTTACTATGAAGTTTTAGCAAAATAACCATGCTCGCTTACTATGAAGCCTTAGCAAAAATAATCATGACATGTGGGTAGGCATTACCCAAGCCGATTCAAATCACATTATATCACGCTTGCTAAATAGTCAAGCCATTCTGACAATAATTCTGACTTAATCACGGCTAAGTTCTAACCAACAATGACCACACTTGTTGCTTGCCAAGCTATGATCGACAATAATTTTGACATAATTATGGTTAAGTCCTAACCAACAATGACCATGCTTGCTAATCGTCAAGCCATGATTGATAATAATTCTGACTTAATTACGGTTAAGTCCTAACCAACAATGACCATGCTTGCTTATCGTCAAGCCATGATCGATAATAATTTTGACTTAATTACGGTTAAGTCCTAACGAACAATGACCATGCTTGTTAATCTTCAAGCCATGATCGACAATAATTCTGACTGAATTACACGTTAAGTCCTAACCAACAATAGTCATGTTTGTTGTTTATCTTGGCACGAATGACTATAGAGCTTTCCAGGATAAACCAATCCATGTTTACAGAAGACCTTTGGTGTGCGTACCTGTCTAAATTGAACTTTTCATTCATTCCGGGCAAATATAATTTTTACCCATTCACTGGTCACACCCAGATCCACACATGGGCTACACAAAAGCTTAATCAAACATTCGAAAGCACATAGCACATAGAGAAACAATTTTTCACATAATTCGACGGTGATAATCCCCTCTAGATAACACACATATATTGTCAAAATACAATTAAAAAACAATCAAGAAAACATTTGAGCATCATGGACTCATTGCTCGTTCGACGAAAATCAAAACTTCCAACATTTCCACATGGCGACTAGCACAATCGGCTCGATCCTAACTCATTGCATCGAATCTTAGATGACTCAACTAATCAAGTCGAGACAATTACGCACATTCCTAATTCAATACTGCTTGACTTAAGGCGTTAGCTACTCTGATTGTTCCTCCAGGATGGAAATGGATATCTGAGCCATTGTGCGCAGGAAGTCTCCAATTTATTTGCCCTTAAAATACGCACTAGATAAAATTATAAGGACGAAATTGGAGGGTAGATGAAATTGTGGTTGTGGGGGTGGTGGGCAGGGGGTGGGGTGGGCGGGGAGGGTGTGGGGGTGTTGTGGATTGGTTTGGTGGGTCTGGGGGGGGGGTTTGGGGTGAGAGGTGTGGTCTGGCCGTCAGCGGAGTGGGGTGGGTGGGGTGGGGGGGGGGGGGTGGGTCGGGGGGGGAGGTGGGCTGGTTGGTCGTGGGTTGGAGGGGGGGGGGGAGTGTGGGGGGTGTGTGGGGGGGTTGATGGTGGGTGGTGTTGGAGGTTTGGGGGTGTGGTGTTGGAGGGGGGGGGGTGCGGGGGGTGGGGGGGGGAGGGGAGATGTAGGTTCGGTTAAGGTGGCGGGGACTTGTAGCCCCTCTACCTCCATCCACTGTAACACCTTCAAACTGAGTATGCACGAATGTTGAAATTCCGCAAGGCGTTACATTAATGGTCAAAAGCACAAGATTGAGAGAAACGACTACTAAACATGTCGTTGAAAAAAGATACATTAGGTTAACAAAATACTGTTTGATTACATAAGCCATGTGCTCCAAATGTTATACAACTAAAATAGATAAAAGATTTCGGTTTATAACAATGGTCCCCAGATAGTGTAAATAAGACCCCAAATCTTATGTGTTGAATCTTCAATAATTGACTCCCAATGTATCCATCCGCACCCTGCCTTAATTGACCTGAAAAACATTCTTAAAAAGTCAACATAAAGTTTGGTGAATACATAGGTTTAGTAAACTCAATGGTAGGACCGCAAGATTTCCCAGTGTATGTGATTTATCAACAGATGCAAAACATCATAAAAAGTAATAATATACGTTTCCTAAGCTCATGACACCGAGGTCTCGACGTAAGTAATGCAATTATAAATTGCCAACTGGTGTTCGTGAATGATGTGCTAACCCTGCAACATCCCAAATTCGACATGGTAATGCGTTCGATCCCAAGTGATAGCTATCACACCCCGAACGGGGATTGTCATCCCTAAATAGATCTATCCATAACATTTCTCGCGATGCACCGCACGAATGTAATAAAGGAAAATTCGATTTTGTGGGCCCAATCACATCTAATGCAATAACAGTTCATAGTTCATGGTCGATAAAGGGTTATGGTAACTTAGGCAAACACAGTAATCATGGCAAAAAAATGTACACTTGCGTCCAGTATTTTAAAACAAAGCATGTTCTTCCTCACCTAATAATGAAAATCATTTAAATAAATGGTAAAGCATGGGGCTATGGTGAACTCAACCTTACCGGTAGTTCCAGGTATGAAACAAATATCCAAGTAGTTAGAGGATCACACCGTTAAGTACCTGAAGTAGTACGGTCAAGTCTTAGTTTACATATATAAACTAACGACTCACTGTATAAACTAAAATCCATTTTAAGTTTATATATACCGTTATCACTTGTGTAGTGATGCAACAAGATCTTGTGTTTTTTTATAAAATCGATAGGAGTTCAGGATAAACGTGAAATCATAATTAATAAAAAATACTTATTTATTAACGTAGTATAAAAGCCGTAGATTTTCCCAACATCTTAGGTGTTCCGACCGACGTGTTTAAGTGTTTACAATTGGTTCAACATTTTGTTCACTAACATACCCTTAGGTTTCTAGTTATTACACTTTTAGTCCCTAGGTTTATAAATATACCCTTTTATATTTAAAACCCTTTTAGTTTCAAAAGTGACATAATTAGTCCCTTGAGTTTACAAAGGGTAGTTTTTGATCCTTTTAATTTCACTTAGCTCCCTAAGTCTTAGAATGTTGCAAGAATAGTCCCCGGGGTTTATTGAAATTTGAAAGTGACAACACTAACCCCCTTATGTTTCGAAATTTACATTCCTAGTCCCTCGACTTGTGAAATTTCCCATTTTAACTCCGAATTCAAATCCCAACAAGTGCATTTTTCTTTCGTTAATCTCGTATAAGTTTACAAAAAGTGTCCCAATTCTCGGTGAAAAAAAGCTCATCGAGCTTATTTTGGCTTTAACCTGGGCCCCCTTATTGTGCCCGTTGAAGGTACCGTTTAGCTTTTAGAGGTCCGTTTTGTTTTAACAATCTAAATGTTCATAAAAAGTTCACGTGGGCTGTTTAAAGCTTAAAATAAAGCTTCGGTGAGCATATTGAAGCTTATTTCGAGCTTGTTGGCTTAGGGCCCAATGAAACTAACCCCGATAAGGGTGTTTAGGGTTCTTGGACTTTTCCTAGTGCTTTTCCATCTTGTAATAAACCGGACAAACTGTGTTCCTTTTCAGCTTATTCTAATTAAGCCAATAAGTTAATAAGCACTCAAATGGGCTGGTCTTGGGCCCGTTAAGGCCTGGTAGTAGGGTTTTTAAAAGATCTAGTTGGGTCCATTAAGGTCCGTTAAGCTTATTTAGATCCAATAATGAACATGGAAGTTCGGTTTGCTTTATTAGCTTATCTGATAAGCTAATAAGCTCTCCGTTGGGCCTATTGGGCCCGAAGTACACCCGAAATGGGTTTCTAGGTTAGGGCTTTGCCCGTTACCTTATTTGAGTCCAATAAGTCCCTTTGACTTGTATAAAGCTGCGTAAACTTTCACCAATAAGCTGTTAAAGAGCTTCTTGTGAGCTTATTGCTCATATTGGACTCGCAAATGGGCTAGTAAGCCCCTTTAAGGTTCAGTTGGGTTTCTAAATGAGACGGGAGCCCTATGTGAACCCAATGAGCACTTCTCATGATGATTAAGGCTTATCGGTTGCTTAAGCTCTCGAATAAGCTGTGGGAGCTTATTCGTGGCGTATGGCTTATTTTGTGGACTCGGTAATGGGCTAGAAGGCCCGTTAAGGGTTCGTTTGGTTCTAAAAGAAATACGAAGGGTTCATCTAGGTTCTTAAGTCCACGTTAAGCTCATTAAGCCGCGTAAGCTTACCAATAAGCTATTTAGGCTTATTATGGTTCATGGGCTCGCGTTGGGCTCACGGTAATAAGCTACTAGTCCATTAATGGCCCGAATGGTTTATTAATGTAACATATGGCTTCGATAAATAGTCTAGCGTCATAATATATGTGTCTAGCATTTTCTAACCGTGATCCGTGACATGCAAACACTCATTAACGTCGAATACATGTTTCCACACCCTCATGTCGTGATTACAACATTAGTTTACGTGTAGTTATTTATGTATGGCACCACACAAGGTTGTTTTGTGACATGAAAGTGTGCGTGAACCATGCATGGGTCGAACCATGCATGTTTCACGTAACCTTGAGTTTTAAACTCGAAGTATAAGCGAAACTAGGATCAATTAACGATATATGAGTATGAAGGACAACGTAGAGGACCTAGAATGACTTACAATAGTCCTAGTCTCCTTGATGGTAACTTTAGACGTAAACCCGACTTGTTACACCCAAACGTGTATAATTTTAAGCTTCAAAGCTTGGTATACTCGACCCTTAGCTCGCGTACACGCCTTAACAACCTTGTACGTGACCTTAAAGGTTTTCTTAAATCCTTAGTGATCTAAGTGGGTCGCGATTTGGCTTGGTTATTTGGAATCCGAATGTATAGAGAAGAAAGAAGAGGTTCTTAGCTTTGAGAGAGAGTTTAGAGGTTTAGAACTTTGTTAAGTGGTAGTGTGAGTGTTATTTATAAGCAATGTGAGCTAGTTATTTCCCCTTGGTTCTTTCCTAACTAAAATCGATCTAGCTTAGGTGGTTTAGGGGGTTTTAGTTGCTCACACATGGTTTTAAGTTAAACCACCTTAGTACATGTTTTAATTAGTTAGTTGGGGTACAAGATTTAGTAGATTAGGGAAATCTCATGACTTGGTGTGTTGTTTCCTTGCTAACCGCGACTAAGAAGAGCAAGGGAAGCAAAGTGGGTATTATCCATTGGGTAAGGGACTAGTAGGAGACCATTAGGACATGTTTTAATGACTTAGGATTAGTACATGTACCTTTAAAGATCATTAGGGGATTTTGCTAGTAAATAAATCCACATGGGACGATTTGTTGTGGGTTTACTTGCCCATATTCGACACTAAGGTGATATAAACACAAGACTTGATTAAATTTTGTGTTTAGGCTCTCAAAGTGGGTATTGGTTTGAGTCTAGGTATTTCCGGGGTGCGTCCAAATGTATTTTATCGCGAAACGTAACCCTTTTACGTGACCAATAAAAATAAAATACGCAAAGTACGAAATTATCTTCTTAATAATTATTTCTTACTTGGTTGATGTAAACCTTAATTTATTTGGTGATCGTTTACATTCATTGATTATTTCTAGTCTACGCGGTTTAGCTTAAAAGTAAATATTAAAAGTAAACGCGTATCGGACTAAAATAAATAGTGATCATTAATATAGTCGTACAATGACACGAAAATGAGAAATGTTACAGTCTCCACCCGTTAAAAGAGCTTTGTCCTCAAAGCTTAAGACCTTGTAGTAGATGACGAAGCCCGGTTTGTGAAGAGTTGTGGGTATTTTTGTTTGAACGAATCTTCACGTTCCCAGGTGAACTCAGGGCCCCGCCTAGAGTTCCAGCGAACCTTAACCAATGGTATCCGGCTCCGCTTCAATCGTTTGATCTCCCGTTCCATGATTTCAACGGGCTCTTCCACAAACTGGAGCTTATCGTCAACATGAATTCCTTCTAACGGCATGACTAATGGTTCATCGGCATAACATTTCTTCAGATTAGACACATGGAAAGTATGGTGAACTCTGCTCAACTCTTGAGGAAGTTCCAGCCTGTAGGCAACCTTTCCAACTTTTGCTAACACTTTGAAAGGTCCGACATATTTTGAATTCAAATGTGCATAAGACAAGCTCAAATTACATGTTATAAGCTAGCTAAACTCTCATTGGTGGATCATTTTGGTCCCCCCTCCCATCTTTTGTCTCATTTTCGGTACACACACACACACCATTAGTGTGTGAAGTAAACTTGGTGCTATATAATTCTATCTAAGTCAATCTTGTACACATCATAACACACACCTCAACTTGCATTTGAGTTTCTTCTCTTCTCCTTTGTTCTCTAACCCACGAAAATATACAAACACCAACAAAATCCATATATTTTTCATCTTTAATCAAAAACACTTGAAGATTTATTGAAGGTTTGATCATTTGTATCATCCGGGTATTTGTTAAACAACATTTGGGTTGTTATTAATCTTTGTTCATCATCCAAATCTTCTAATTTTTGTAAGTCTTCAAATACTCAAATAACTTGTACTTTTATACTTCTTATGATGCATACATACTAGTTGTACAATTTATTTTGTAAAAACAAAGGTTTAAAAACTACATGAACCCTAAAAAGTGTAATGTAAATATTTTTCGTCATACACATAAATAAATATAAGTAAATGATATTTTGTGTGATCGTGGTTATTTTCGTGTAATAAAAATGATATGCTATAGTTCATTTGTTTCGCTTATGTTTAACAAGGCTTGTGGAAAAGCTATTTAATTATATTGAGCTTATTAGGGCTTGGTAATATGTTTCAGCCCAAATGAAAAATAAAGAAAGATTTATTGTTTAGCTTATTTTGCTTTGACATATATTTTGTAGCTTATTTTCTAGCTTTTTGTGAACGGACGAATGATAAACTTATTCGGCTCAATAAATAAGCTCGAATATAGTTTATTAGGCCATAAGCCACGATCCCACATTACAAGACCCAACACCATATGAGAATCATTCCTTGAGCTCAATGGTTTGCGTATTAACTTGACTTCATATTGTGAGCTTATTGATACTCTTATCTTAGTCACGTATTTATTACTTAATATTTTGCTTATCGAATTAAATGGGTAAGTAAAACTACATTTTCGGACTTAACGGGCCAAAGCCCAACATATATGCAAAACACCAAAGCATAAAAGCTACGGTGTAGTTTATTGGATAAGTTCGTGAGTGACTTATAATAGTGTAACTATATAGATGTTTCACTTAATTATTTTTATGACGTCGAACTCTACGATTAATAATGGATTTGATGACGATTATAATTGTAAAATATTTGAAAGTGGTTTCAAAAGTGATTTTAATAAAGTCTACGACGAAATATACTAAAAGACGAAATACACTAAAAGACGAAATACACTAAAAGACGAAATACACTAAAAGACGAAATACACTAAAAGACAAAATACACTAAAAGACGAAATACACTAAAAGACGAAATACACTAAAAGACAAAATATTTTCTAAGATGTTTTGAAGTGTCGAGACTTGTCAAAACTTATAACTTTCGAAAGTACGTTTTAAAAAGGGATACGCCGTGTCTACTCGTGCTCGGATGATCAGTTCTTGCGTTAAGCGTTATTCGTTGTACATCATTCTTAAACGACGACTATATGATAGGTTGTCGCTAGAACCGTGAGATTCATTTTCACTTGATTGATTCCTTTTGATCCACTACCCGTATAAGGTGAGTTCATAGCCCCACTCTTTTACTCGTTTTGAATAAATGTTTTATAACTTGGGGTGAGAAACATTGCTTGCTTTTAAAACTGGACACAAGTACTTTGCGTGAGATTTTCCCTGTTTACGTGTTGCCTAAGTAGCTGTTAGACCACTACTGCCCGAACTATCATGAACTGTCAATCTCTTGACTGGAGGACCGGTCGAGGGAGCGCGAATGAGTAAATAGATCTATTGGGACTAATTATCCCTATCCGGGTGAGTAGCGCTCACTACCCACGGGGTGCCCGATAAACGGATATATACCATGTCGAACTTAAGAAGGTAGTCTTGGTCAGATACCTCGGGGGCTTGTTTCAACCTAGCAATGTACTGCTATAAACGTAATTAGCTTCGGTGTCATGAGCTTAGTGCAACGTAAATACTTTTTATGTGAAGTTGTATTTGTTATAACTGTCGCATACATGTTGATAACTTGTGGTCCACTATAATAACGTTTGAACTAAACCTATGAATTCACTCAACTTTATGTTGACGTTTTAAGCATGTTTTTCTCAGGTGCTTAGCATGGATGCTGTTGATTGACTTATGTGGAGTCTATATGCCTGTACCGGTTTACCAGAGATTTATCTATGTTTTAAATACCGTTGTTGAAACTTATTTAAGCTTCCGCATTTTTAACTTTGAATCTTTTAAATTTTATTAATGTAAAACTTATTATTATTATTTTTAATCTATGCAACGGTGTTTATTTTCAAAACGTACCCTTAGAGGTCGTTCTTTATGCTTTGTACTTGAGATGATCAATCAAGTCACGCCTCCGGACACGTGTTCCGTCCAGGCCCCGTCTGGGGGTGTGACAAAAAATGAGAAATGTTACACACAGGGTGAGGTTCACCTTATTACCCAGTGGGTAAATTAGGTTGCTGTTGTGAGGTTAACGTCGATGATGCTGCCGCCTTTTGTAGCATAGCTGCCTAGGTTATCATTATCATCGTCTGTTATCCTTATTAGAACGTTGACGTTCTTCCCCGAAGTCCCGCGTTCTGTCCCTTACTCTTTTTGGCTTGTTCACGGGTGGTTGTTTGTCTTGTAGTGGTACATGTTCCGCAAGGGTGTGAGTGGATTGCGGATCCGCGGAGCTTACACTTCCTACGGCTGTGTGTAGGCTATCTGCCCTGCGGAGCGGTTGGTACCTGGCCGTCTTGGGTCATTCTGGCTCTTGGGCTTGGGCTTATTACTTGTTGCTTGGCCTGAGTTTGCGGCCCGATTGGTACTATACGTCATCATGTCCCCCCAGTCTAGTGTGTTTTCCGTACGTGCGGGGAATGTTACTAGACTTAAATCTGTTTAGCTGTCAGCGGGCTCGTATGCGTCTCTCGTACGCCTCTTGGTAGGTAGACTTTATGTGACGTGGTTCATTTTTAGCCACCCGATTTTTTGATTGATGTGACGTTTTGTCATGCACGCGAATCATCGCAACTGTTCACCTTCCTTTATCTCCACCGTCCAATGGGAGGTGTGGACACGTGTCTTCATCTGGGTTTTCTTTTTTCGGTGACTATAAATACCTTCTTATTTTCACTGCGTTTCTTTTTTAGTTTTTACTGCGCTTTTTCCTATCTTTTCACCTTCGTTCATCCAGTTTCTTCTCCGTGTTTATTTTCCATCCGACCGCGCACCTTTAGTTATAGGTTAGGTTCTTTTCTTCTGTATTTGCTTTTGAAATGGTTGGTAGTTCGATATATACCGTCACTTCTGTTCTGACCCAACGGGAGTTAGATCTTTTCTGCTCTACTTATAATATTCCGGCCGAGTTGCGGCCAGAGTTACCTGATCGGAATTCTACGATTAAAGATAGTCCGCAGGGGAGGATTGGCTTGTATACTTGTTTTATTGAATTTGCTAATTACCGGATCCCTTTGTCCAAATTCTTACTATGTGTTCTCGAGTATTATCAAATTAATTTTCTCAATTGTCTGTCATCGGTGCGGCGAAGTTGAGTCATTTTGAGATCATGTGTCGTGCTCTTGGTCGTATCCCTACCGTGGGTACCTTCCACCGCTTTTATGTTAATTCCACTACCGCGGAGGCGCCGGCGACCCCTGCTGTATTTCGAAGAAGTTGACTCGCTTAAGAATTGGAATAACCATTTTTTCTGGATAGACACTTCGGTTTGTCCGCTATCTATTCCTTGGTTTGATGGTACCTCTGTTGTTAAAGATCCGCTTTCGATGGATGAGGTTGTGGATTTGCCTTGTGTGGAGCGGTTGAACGAAAACCGGACTCTTATTAGGAAGTATCCGAAAATCTTTTTATGTCTTGTGGGTCTTAGTCGTTCGTTTGTTGAGATGGACGTGCGTCCCACTTTATTGTGTGATAATGATGAGGGTAGGCATATATATATATATATATATATGTGTGTGTGTGTGTGTGTGTGTGTGTGTGTGTGTGTGTGTGTGTGTGTGTGTGTGTGTGTGTTTGGGGTGGACTTTATGTGATTTCGTTTTATTTTCTGATGCATGCTATTGTTTTTCTTACAGAGATGGGTCTATTTGATTTCGTGAAGGCTGCGGGATCCTTGTAAAGTGAAGACTGGGGAGCGGACCTTAGCTGAAAATGAGGTTTCGCTTATAACTGAGACCGATGATAGGGTTATTGTTCCTTCTTCGCAACCCCTGAGTCTTGTTGATCATACTATCCAGGACGAGCTGAATGTTAATTCTGGTAGAAGGAAAAAGAAAGTAGCTTTTGCTTTTGGGTCTCCGCTTGCGAAAAAAGCAAGGACCGAAGGTGTGGTTATTTCTAATTCTCGGCCTAGCACAGCGGGCAAGTCTCCTTCTGCCCTTCAGAGGCTTAGTAGGCAGAATGAGCAAGCTAGTACTGGCTCTAGGTCTGCTGCTCCTGCGACGGAGGATGATACTTCTTCTTCCGTTACTCCTACTCCTGAGTTTTCTCATGAGGATGTTTCTCATGATAATGTAAGGACACGTCCTGCCTCTGGCCGTTTTGTTGTTTTATCTTCTGGGTCTTCGAATGCTAATATTCATGCTTCTCCTCATGTTGTTCCGCCTGTGACTTTAGATTCAACTGGCGTTAATGCCCTTGTGCCTGCGCCTACGGGTGGTGACCACCGGTCATCCGGTTCCGGTCCTGAAGCTGGGATTTTATCTGCTACTCCAAGCCAAGATTCTTCTGTGGATGACTTCTATGAGTCGCAAACTATTGATTCCGCTGCTGCTCAGAATGTTTATGTTCCTAACTGGAATGTTATCAACAATGATCGGTTGGCTAGCCCTGTCACTTGTCGAAACTTGCTTGATCATGTTACTCATCCTGCTTATTGGGCTACCCTTCACAATCAACATGATGCCATGTTTCTGGATGTTGTAAATGTTAACTCGGCCCAACATGTTTGTATGATTTCTGAGTTACGTTTGCGTTATGAGCACGAAATACTGATAAGGGAAAATTTTAAAAAGAAGTTCACTGATAGCGTTGTCGTTATTCAGCAGAGGAATGTAGATATTGTTGACTTGAACGTGCGGTTGGAGAAGTCTAAGGCTGAAGCTGCTGAAGTAATAGAGCTCCGCAAGCGTGTGTCTGATCTGGAGGCAACGGTTGCCGTGAAGGTCGGTGAGCTTGCCAATTTGCGTACGGAGAAGGTTGGTTTGGTGGAGAAAGTTTCTGCTTTGGAGTCGGAGCGTGATGGCTTGAAAAACCAAGTTGTGGGTGAAAGGAAAATGCGAGAGGAGTTTGCATTGCAACGGGATGCGGCGGAGCAGCATTTTGAAGAGTGTGCCTCTGAATTGGATGCTCGTATTGCCGACGTGCGTCGTGACATGGACAACGACCTTTACCCACATATGTTAACCGCCATTGCAGGTAGAAGATGGGTCATTGGGCATGGTCTTCGTTTGGCTGTATACAAGTGTGCACGCTCTGTGGAATGTCAGTCCGCTATGGGTAAGGTTATTTTGACGGCTATTAACAAGGGTATTCAGCAAGGCTTGGAAGCTGGTGTTGTTCATGGCAAGGCTGGTAGGTCTTTGGTCCAACTTGAGGCTTATGATCCGAAGGTTGAGGGGAAGTATGTTGTTGCGGTTTTCGAGTTTGAAAATGTATCATTTCTTCTGTTGGATGAGCTAGAGAGCTTAAAAGATGCTCTCCTTGCCTCGATTATGTCTACGCTTGTCTTGAAGGATGACCAAGGTAATGTGGATGCTGCTCCCGAGTTTGCTCATTTTCAACCTTTTCTTGATCAGGTTTTTGTGCCCATCTATTCTGATTCTGGTTTCGTGGATCACGAGATGTTATTATCTGAGGCCATTCCTTTCGTGCGTCGTTCCACGGAAAGAAGAGGATTGTGTCCGCTTCCGCCGGCTGGGACTTCCGGCTCTGTTCCTCCTCCTGGTTCATCTCTTAATGTTACGGATTACCAGGTTTTGTTTTATGATGGAGGACTTGCTGTTCAGCCGCCTGTTGCGCGGGCACATGATGACCTGTTTGATACATCTGTTTTGGACGGTGCTGGTGCTTAGTTTATTTGGTCTAATGTTCCGTCGTTTGTGATATTTGAGCCCATTTTGACTATGGTGCTGCATATCATAAACCTCCTTGTGAAGCTTTTTTACTCTTTAGGTAAACTGTCCTTGTGCGGCCGCCTGTGGCCGCTTGCTAGTTTTTGTTGGTATTGGGCTCGTGCCCTTAGTGCTAGTATAACTTTGTCTTCTTTGTATGAGGCCGCCTGTGGCCGCGCTACTATGTAAACTTTGTTAACTGAAGTTGCTATTTTGTAATAGTCTTTGTTAAGTGTATTTGGCCGTTCAGCTATTTGACTGGGCTTGCAATCCGCTTATGTTTATTGAGCTGATTAGTAGGTTGCTCACCCTTATTTATCCTTGGATATAGTTAATTGTAGGGCCTTTACTTATTCCCGTGGTGTTTGTGATTATGTGCATGTGTGCGCGTCTTACCGTATGCATGAGATATAATAATAATAAGACAGTTTTTTGGAAAATTTATGAAGATAGCTAGGCTTCACATATCATTTAGTAATTTTAAATTAGAAATCATTACATAAGAGTAAATGGAAAGTTTGCCCCCAACCGCTAGCGCGGTTTTACAATTGTAGGGGCACTTACATGATAGAAATTAAAGATAACACTTTTTCAAGTCTTAGACATTCCACGTGCGCGGGAGTATATCTCCGCTGCTATTCCTGAGCTTGTACGTTCCCTTCCCAAGTCGTATGGCCCTTCCCATTTTGGACTGAGCTTTCCGCTTTCTTTGGTGTGGCTTGCCTCATTGCTGCGGTAAACGAAGTCCCCTGGACGGAAGCATGTGCTGCGGACTTTCGCGTTGTAGTACTTTTCCATCTTGGCTTTGCTTTTGGCTTCTTGGACCGCTACTTTCTCCCTTCTTTCCTCGAGGATGTCCAGGTTTAGGAGTATGCCTTCATCGTTTTCAGCTTGGTTTACCTCTGCACATCTTAGTGAGGGCATCCCTATCTCGACCGGTATCACAGCTTCAGTGCCGTAAGTAAGGGCTAATGGGGTGTCTTCGTTGCTTGTTTTAACCATTATGCGGCGTGCCCATAGCACGTGCGGTACTTCTTTGACCCAATTTTTGTTGTTTTCACCTAACCTGGCTTTTATCCCTTCTCCCAGGCTATGGTTTGCTCTCTCCACTTAGCCGTTGGTTTGCGGGTGTTTAACGGATGCGAACCTTTGCCTGATATTAAGCTTCTCACACCAGTCTTTAAACGGATTGTCCCTGAACTGTTTCCTATTGTCAGATATGATTTCTCCTGGAAGCCCGAATCTACATACGATGTTATCCCATACAAATTTCTTGACTTGGCCGCCTGTTATTGTTGCTACAGGCTTTGCTTCGACCCACTTTGTAAAGTAATCGATGGCCACTATCAAGAATTTCACTTTTCCTTGTGTCTCTGGGAATGGGCCTAAGATGTCGATTCCCCATTTGTAAAATGGCCACGGGGAAGTTATTGGTGTGAGCTTTTGCTGCGAATTTCTAAGGACCGGTCGGTGAGTCTAGCAGTCGTTACATGCTCTGATAATGCTCCTCGCATCCTTGTGCATTGTCGGCCAGTAATACCCGGATCTGATTGCTTTTGCTACCACGGATCTTGGGCTAGAGTGCATGCTACACGACCCTTTGTGTATTTCTCTGACTACATACTCCGCATGCGTTGGACCGATGCACCGCAACCACGGTTCCAAGAATGACTTTCAGTATAAGACCTCGTTAATCATGGCGTATTGCCTTGCCTTGATCTTGATTGCGCGTGCTTTTTTTATTTCCGCAGGTAGGGTACCCTATGTAAGGTATTCGACCAGCGGTGTCATCCAGCAGTGCTCTTCTTCTTCCACTATTGCTAGGATTTCCCTTTCATCTATTGACTTTCTTTTGAGTGTTTCTACTATAACTTCCTTGGTGAGGTGGGCGAAGCTTGTGGACACAATCTTGCTCAACGCATCCGCTTTTTTGTTTTCACTTCGCGACACCTGCTCAATTGAGAATTTTTCGAAGCCGCCGATTAGTGACCTGGCTTTTTCTAAGTATTGGGTCATGCTTTGCTCTTTTACTTTATATAAACTGTTAATTTGGTTTGCTACAAGGCGGGAGTACACTTTGGTTATCAGGTTTTTTACACCCAATTGTTCTCCTATCCGTAAGCCAGCTATTAAGGCTTCGTCTTCCACCTCGTTGTTGGATGCATCAAATTCGAATCTTAGCGCATAGGTGAATTCCTCGCCTTCTGGGCTTGTAAGGATGAGTCCGGCTCCTGGCCCTTCTAAGCATGATGATCCGTCCGTGAATAGGGTCCATGGCCTAGGGACCGCTTCTTCGGTTTGTACTCTCACTGGAGGGTCTTCTTCGTTTGGTTTTTCAGCTATGAAGTTCGCTAAGATTTGGCCGTGGATTGACTTCCTTGGTCTATAGGAGATGGCAAATGCTTCGAGCTCAAACTTCCACTTTAGCATTCTTTCGGTGTTTTCGGGCTGTGACAGGATCTGTTTTATGGGCTGATCTGTGACTACCGCTACTGGGTGTGCTTGGAAATATCTCCTCAGCCTTCTTGTAGCGTGCACTAATGCTAAAACTACTTTTTCCATTGGGTTGTAGTTTATCTCTGGGGCTTGCAAGGCGCGGCTGACAAAATAAATTGGCATTTGCCGTGAGTCCCTTTCCGTCAGGAGGACCGTACTTATCGCTTCTCTAGCCACACAGAGGTACATTATCAGTTCTTCTATGGGTTTTGGTGCGGTTACCATTGGCAGTCCCGCTATACACTCCTTCATGCTTTGAAATGCCTTTTTCGCTTCTGGTGTCCATTGGAAGTCGCTTTTTTACGCATCTTTTGAGGGTTTTGAAGAAAGGGAGTGACTTCTCCGCTGATTTAGATAGGAATCTGTTTAGACTAGCCAGCTTTCCATTTAGACTTTGAGCTTCTTTCAGTGTTTGAGGTGAGTGTAGTTTCACCACTACTTCCACCTTTTCTGGACAGGCTTTGATTCCCTGCGTGCTGACTATGTGACCTAGGAACGCTCCTTCTTCTGCGCCAAATGTGCAATTTTTTAGGATTGAGTTTCATGTTTATCTTTCTCAGGTTGTGGAATGTTTCTCCGATATCTCTGAGTATTTCTCTCTCCATATGGCTTTTTATTACTAAGTCATCTACGTATACTTCTAGGTTCCGGCCGATTTGCTTTTCAAATGCCTTATCCACGAGTCGCTGGTATGTTGCTCCGGCATTCTTGAGGCTGAACGACATCTTTGTATAGCAGAAAACTCCTTGGTTAGTATGGAAAGCTGTTTTTTCTTCGTCCTCTTCCGTCATTTGTATTTGGTGGTATCCCTTGTATGCGTCCAAGAAGCACTTGAAAGGGTATCCACAGAGAGATTCAACTTTCCAATTGATTTCTGACAGGGGGTAGCAGTCCTTTGGGCATGACTTATTTAAATATGTGAAGTCTACGCACATTATCCAGCTGTCATCGTGCTTCTTTACCATGATTGGGTTTGAGAGCCAGTTGTGGTAATGCACTTCCCTCATGATTCTCGCTTCCATCAGCTTGGCAACTTCCTCTTGGATCGCCTTATTCCTATCTGGTGCATGCCCCCTTCTTTTTTGCCTTATGGGTTGGCATCCTTCGCGGATGTTCAAACGGTGTTCCGCTATGGAGCATGGAACGCTGGTCATGTCTGCCGGCTTCCAGGCGAATATATCCAAGTTTTCTTTTAGCAAGTTGCAGAGTTCCGTTCTTCCTTTTTCGGATAGGCCTCCGCCGATGATGACGGTTTGGTCCGGATACTCTGGGTGGATTGCTACTTTGATTCTTTCTGTGACCGCCTGCTCCTTGGGCGGGCTGAGGTCTTGTGCTTCTGTCACCATCCTATATTTCGCTGGTATTACAGTAGTGCTGTGGATCGTCATTATTCCTCCTTCCACTGGGAATTTCAGCATTCCATGAGCGATAGATGGTAGCGCTTAGATTTTGCTGAGAGCTGGGCGGCCAATGGTGACGGGGATCTAACAACCATGAAGTTTATCAGGGCATTTGCCGAGTGCTCTTCGTCTCCCAGAGTTACCATTAGCGAAATTTGCCCTAGTGGCCAGGATATTTGTTGACGGGACCATTTGGCTTTTTATTTTTGGGTGGAGTCGGTTAAAGCAATGTTCGTATAACACCTCCGAGGCTGATCCCCTATCCATGTACATGCGATGGATGAAATGGCCCTCTACTTCTGCTTCAATCACAATTGGCGTCTCTTGTCTACTGTTGTCTCCTAGCGTTGAGAAGGAAATTTCTTGGTCCGTGGAGAAGCTCTGGGTGGTCTTTTGTTTTGTCATCCGTTGCCAGGGCTAGACCATGAAAATTGCCGTAGCTTTTCCTTTTTTAGGAGCTTCCCCTTTTTTGCGGCTTTCGCGTGCTCTCCTAGTTTTCCTCCTTGCTTTATTTCTTTAACCAGGTGCGACAGTTGCCCTGACTTGACCGCTTCCTCTATTTGTCTCCTCGGGTGGATGCACTCGCCTGTGATGTGTCCTTTATCGCCATGGAACTCACAAATTTTTTTTTTGTTCCTGATTTCTGCGGGTCCGGTCATAGGTGGCGGGGCCTTAAATTTCATGGTGTCCATCGCTAGGATCTCTTTGGGCGTCTTTGTGAGAGGTGTGAAGCGATCTTGCCGCCTGCTCGACTTGTGTTGGTTTTCGAAATTGAGCCTTTTGTCAAAGTTCGGTCTGTGACTGGTTTCATGATGCTTCCATGCTGGCGGTGCTTTTTTCTTTGATTGGTTAGCGGCGGCTACTTCTCCTCTTAGAAAAGCTGTTGTTACGCTCATCATTTCGTCTACGGAATTTGGTATGTTGTCGTTTAACCTTTTTATTATATCTGGGTTGGTGATTCCGTGCATGAATCTTGATATTTTCATGCACTTTGGTGCTTCGCTGACATGCATACTTTCCGCTTTGAATCTTTCCATGAAAGCTTCCGTCGACTCTCCCTCCCTATGTTTGATGTGATGAATTTCCACAGGTGCCTTTATGTACTTCTTTTGTTGTGAGTACTTTTCTAGGAACGTTTTCCGTAGCATTTCATAGTCGTCAATGGATTCTGAGGGGAGTTTGTCGAACCAAACCCTAGCGGAGCCGATGAGTGTGGAATTGAACATGTGACACCATGTTGGCATGGCCCACCGTTCTATTTTTTTCGCTGCTTGGAAGATCTTTAGGTGGTCGTCTGGGTCCCCGGTGCCATCATACGTTTTTACGTTGACTGGCATGGGGTCCTTTTTGGGACCTCGAAGTTTCGGATCCTTGATGTAAATGGATGAGTTTCGTCACATAACCATGGTTGGGAAAGGTCGTCTTCGTCATTTGACCTATGCTTTTTGGACTTCCAGTGTCCGCCCCGGTCGTGGTCGTTTTTGGAGTCATACAGTTCTTTGGTCCGGGTATACGACCTGCGGCTTTCGCAGTCGGCGGTGTTCCACTCTTCCTTGATTTCTTGCTGACGTTTGCTAGAACACGTGGCGTAGCTTCGAATGAGTTCTCTAGCGTCTTTCCTTCTTTGGCTTGAGGTTTCTGCTGACCTGCTGGTACTCCTTCTTTTATCCGCATGCCCCTGTCGTGATGCGCCTGGCCCCAGCCGTGAGTGTATGTCTCTTTTTCTTTCTACCAATCGTTTGAAAACGTTTTTATCTCTAAGGCCTAGCCTAGTGAACATCGTAGTGCTCACTGAGCTTCTTCGGCGGGTTGGCTTGTCTCTTTCCTGCCTTAGCCTGGAGAATACGCTCGTAGTCTGCGAGGGACGTGTCCCTTTTGACGCGGTAACGGGGCTTTGTCTCCTCTTCTTGGGCCTTTTCTTTCTGTCGCATGATTCTGACTCTGAGAACTGTGGCTGTGAGTTTCGATGCGAGCTTTCGCCGTAAGTCAGGCGCGTTTGTGGGCCCTGAAGTTTTTCTTGATGAACTTTCTCAGCCATGATTGGCAGGATTTGATTGTAATGTCTTTCACAGATTTCCCGAAGTTTATCCGCAGGGAGACACCCAGAATTGCTATCGGGTGTCTGCTTACTCCCCTTGTCGGCTGTGTTCCGGACTGCGGAGTTGGCGAGAGTGTGGGCTGGATTTGCCGGTTGGCTCAATTTTTTTTTTGATTTTTGGAACGCGGTTGTGTTTGGTCTCACGGATGGCGCCAACTTGTTAGTACAAAATTAGTGAGGATGGAGTAAATGGGATGGACCTTACTTAACCCTGGTGTAAGCTCGCTCCGTTAGGTATTGCTTGTACTAAGTGAATATTAGAGAAGACTTCCTGCTAAGAAAAGAAACACCGTTAGCCTTACCGCGGGGGAGGAATCTCGCGATTAAGCTCGGGTGTGAGAGTAAGTAGGGGTTATTAATAGTATGTGTGTGATGATGGCGGAAGTCATACCGTTTGAAGTGTTTGGATGACTTCTTATATAGGCGGGTGTCATTATCGGACGTCAGGATCACGGGGTGAGGTTCACCTTATTACCCAGTGGGTAAATGAGGCTGTTGTTGTGAGGTCAACGTCGATGATGCTGCCGCCTTTTGTAGCATAGCTGCCTAGGTTATCGTTATCATCGTCTGTTATCCTTATTAGGAACGTTGACGTTCTTCCCCGAAGTCCCACGTTCTGTCCCTTACTCTTTTTGGCTTGGTCACGGGTGGTTGTTTGTCTTGTAGTGGTACATGTTCCGCAGGGGTGTGAGTGGATTGCGGAGCCGCGGAGCTTACACTTCCTGCGGCTATGTGTAGGCTATCTGCCCTGCGGAGCGGTTGGTACCTGGCCGTCTTGGGTCATTCTGGTTCTTGGGCTTGGGCTTATTACTTGTTGCTTGGCCCGAGTTTGCGGCCCGATTGGTACTATACGTCATTAGTTGATGTTTAAAAACACAAAATATTTAAGATTTCCCATTGTGTGGGGTAGTTAATTTACATTATGGGTTAACAAAATAGAAGACTATATGCAAATTTTGTTCTCATTTACAAAAATGATATTTCTTGATCATTCAAAGTTATCGTCATACATTTTTGTTGTATAAGAAAACGTAATACCTATACATCTATAATACAAGAACAGTACACAGGATGAGTTAATTGTCGGGTGCTACAAATGCATATATTTCTTTTGTCCATCTTCGTTCTCTGGTTGATATTGAAATATCTACATGGTTGATGATTTGGTTATGTTAATAGAGTATATACATATTTTGTGCATGATTTTTTATATCGGACAATGGTGTTAATAAGCAATCTACGCTGCAAGATTTGTGGGTTAGTGATGACTAATAGTCGTTGTCAAAAAAGTGTGTTGTTGTCGCTAATGTTTTTGCAACAACAAAGGTCGTCGTTACAAACTCGTCTCTGAAAGTCTCAAGCAACGACACCTATCAATACGACATGTCATCACTTGTTGCGACGAGGATGGATATTGGGGTGGGAATCGGGGATGTGGACTGACAGTGACGGAATCATGACTAAATAAATCGAAATGCACAATTTCTCTTGAACTTTATGATAAGAATTTTAATTAAAAATAAATTAGAGTTTTCACATATTAATAAATTATCTAAAAAAGTGCTAAGAATCCAACTTTTATAAACATAGTTCAATTACCGAAATTCTGGATTCTTAAAAAAAATTAACATGATGAAGAAAATTTTATATTATGGATCAAAAATACGAAGCTGAAAGTGTATGTATTGTACGAGTTGACTCTTGGTCAAACAAGAAAAATCTTGGAAAGAAAGAGGGTAAGGATGTCGACATTCGACAAACATTCACCACCAAAAATCTTCATCGGGACCCGAATGGTGTTATACTGTCATATCACTTCCACGAATTTTTTCCATTTTTGAAAAGCTCGATATTTAATTGATTTATTACGTTTAAGAAATTGGATGTTTTCGTTTTTCATATTTACTAGTTATTAACTTCGTTCGAATTCTAAAGTAGAAACTTGTAGAAGGTTACTTCTAAAATATTTTTGGGCATTAGTAATATTTTTGTTTATTGTTTTAAGAGAAAGACCATATACATAACATCAAAACTATATTCTTTACAAGTCACTTCTCGAAAGCGAAGTAAGTTCATTAAAAAAAAAAATCCCAGATGGCACATTAGACATCGATTCAAAGAAAATGCAAATTCAGGCAGCAACTTAATTACAACTCGATTATATCATGAAAAGGTGCAAGTTCTTCGGCCATTAACGAATGCTATCTATAAAAACACCTAGCTCCAAGTTGGGATAGTTTCTGAAGATGATAACATTTTGACATTTGAGAGTCCGATTCAAAAAAAGCACAAAGCCATCCATGACTATATATGCTAAATAAGATGCATAACGTATTGCGATAAGCCGATAACTCCAGCAGTCCAACATGAAAAGAAGATGTAGCAAAACAAGATTTACTATATACGCAGTGACGGAACCAGAAAAATGACATGTGGGGGGCAAAAAAAATTTTTTTTGACAATAACAACAAAATGTTGAAGAAAAACTGTGATCGAAATGATAAATCGAGTATTATTACTTAGAGATGAAGGATTTATAAGGATTTAAAGTGTTAAATGTTATGTTTTAGTATGTGAGTGGGGGGCAATTTGAGATTTGAGCGGGGGGCACTGTCGAAAAAAGGTCAAAAATTTAAAAAAATTACACTAAATTCTCAAATTTTTCGACGAGCATGGGGGGCACTTGCCCCCCATATTCATGCTATACATCCGTCCCTGTATATACGTGATCAAGAAGAGTGATGATTTGCACACTCCACTTATTGATTTGCACATTCAAATTGTTTATATCTTGACATTTATACCCTTACATCATTTAATGGAATGTGCAAATATTAAAGATATAATAGTCATGACACACATATTTTTGAGTGTGCCAATAAATTTATGAAGTGTGCAAATTATTTCCCGATCAAGAAGGAAGCATTTGAAATACTAATTACATAGAATTCATGTTTAGGTTTTCATTGTGATTTTATTTAATGCAAAAAAGAAAAAAAGTTATAGTATTTGTGTTTAGTGGACGTTTGCGATAGAATGAACATGATTTTTTGAAATCCCCCAATGGATAATTTGACTAAGGGTGTGTTTGTTTCATTAAGATGTTTCAGGTCTGAATCTGAATATCACATCTTACTGGTAAGAGGTGGTTTCAACATCTGAATCTGAATGAAATAGTATTGTTTGTTTTTTTAGAATTGTCTGAATGATTTTATTTTTTTGTTTTCTTTAAGTATATATTAAAAGAATAACAATAAGATGAATATTTGGGAAAAAATAATCGGTCTAGCAATTCACAAATACACACACTTTCGGATCACACTATTTCAATAAACGAGTTACAACTAATATTTCAATTCACGAAGCAATAGCTCGGTAGCTTAATAAACTCGAACCCGAAAATTCCAGCCCGACACTATTTGTAATCTATATAATAATATAAACAAATGAAAACAACCAACAATTAACAACATCAGCGTTAAACCATCCGGAAAAATAATTTTCGATGTCGAACGAATTTTAAACAAAAACATATCAATTTAAAGGTAAAAGTCACTTAAAAACAAAAAGTTTGCTAAAGCAAGTCAAACTTTTTTGTACATAAAATAGGCTGAGATAACAATACTGTATAAAATTAAAATATACTCCGTACAAGTTATTCGTAAAATATAGTAAAAAATTATATTCCAACCAATAAAGGATTAAAGCCCAACAACCCATATATTCTTGACAAGATCACGTGTTTTCTTTGAAATGATACTCATCTTTTCCCTTCTTCTTCTTCATAAAAAAAAGTTGCAACCTTTTCTTCACAAAAACTCCACCCACAAACAATATAAAAAGAACCAAAAAACTACAGCAGAGAATGTAACAGGTCAACGCAAGTTAAAGTGAAGTGATGAAGGAGACATCAAGAGTAAGAGGCAATCAGATAACCCATGAACCTCTAACTCAATCAGATCTTACTAGCTCTTACCGCGTCTGACTAACAAGAAAAAAACAAACAAGTCCGACGTCTGACCGCGTCTGACTGGTAAGACGTCAGAGGCGGTCAGACTTTTTTTACAAAAACAAACACCGCCTAAGAATCTTCTTCACATTTTGATTTCTCGTAACATTGGGTTATTCGTTTATTTGGACCTGTGTATCATTCAAGTGATTTAATTTTATTCAGTCAAAGATAAAGAATAAAAGTTGGAAAAGAAAAATCAAATCATTGTTTTGTTCTTCTAATTCCAGTCAACCCACGGGCTTTGCCCTAGTCTACAAGAATATCTATGCCACTTAAGGCTGCCCACTATGACAGTCGGTCCCGACCTGCACTTTCCTGTACTACATCAGTTTTCTTTCTCCGACCTATAAGCGATCTTTTGCCACTATAAGGCTGACCTTCTTTTTTTCATTTTTAATTTTTTTAACAACAAATTTAAATTTCATTAATAATAAAAAACATTACATAAATAATAAAAAACATTAAATAACAACAAAATTCAAATCGTAATTAAAAAGAATACATAGATAAAAACGTAAACACATGAAACGATACGAGAACACATTCTTAGATTGCTTGGTAAGTCTTGATCATTTTGTCTCTGTTATTTATGATGTCAATCACTTTTTCTCTAGCCGCCTCCAAGATGGTTGCGATGTGCTTATCCGATACCGAGCTCAAACGCAGAGTTTACAAACTGAAGGTTTTTAGTGGCTCGTTGAGAGGTAACGAAGTCACCCTCGTTTCCTCCTCAGCCCGGTTTAGATTCTGGAGCATATAACGATTTATCTCCCCCAACAAATTGTTAATCAACTGGTACTCCTTTTGTTAGTCGGCTAATGATAGCATCTCACACCTTATTTTGTTCGTTAGCCATAGTGTGTGTATAGAAGTGGTTTGAATGTGTAAGAGAGTTGGATAAGTTGTGTGAGAAAATAAGGAGATGGCGAGGGGTATTTATAATGGAAAAGTAGCCATTGGAATTTAAAATTTGGAAATATAAATACTGAATTATTCAATACATTTAAAAACATTACATTAAAAAACATTACATATTAAAATAAAATACATTAGAAACTTAAACTAAACTTAATTATTACGCCGTTGGTATGTTGGCACTTCAATTGTTGTCCAAGCATGATGATTTTTCAAAATTCTCCAACACGCATTCATTGTGAAGGGATGTCCGTACCTAGTTTGAAATTCGGCTAACGCATTTTGAAACAAAACGAGGTCAGAAGACCCGTTCTCGTCCATCCGTTGGACACTTTCGTAAACGACACTAAACGCAACAACTTTAGGACGAATCGAATTTTTCCATTTAACAACGACGGTATTGTATTTTCGAATAGTCTCCCCCATTTCTTTCTTAAAGTTTTCAAAAACAACCTCCCAAAACCCATATCTCTTGTATTCTACGATGTAATTATCCATCGCCTCACACCAAGCTTTACACAACGCGATCTCTTCCGTTGTTGTCTATGGTTCAAGTACATATGTCTTTGCCTTTCCACGGCGGTTTGAAGTAGAAGCCATTGTGTGTATATAAATTAGAAATATAAAGATATAAATGGTTTGAATGTGTGAATAAAAATGGTGTAATAAGTTGAGTATTTATAGTGTATTAAAGTTGATTTAAATTATAAAATTTTAAAAAGTTTTTTTTTAAAAGAAAAAGGGGGGGTGCTTTTTGTTTTTCCTTAGCTCGACCGTTAGTCGCGACCTCGACAAATTTCGAGTTTTGTCTCCGGCGACCTCGACCTCGACCGACGTCCCACTATGAGGCCGACCGACGGCGGCCGACGGCGAGCGAGTCGGTCGACCTAACCATAGTGGGTAGCCTAATAGAAATACTATCTTTTGATATAGTTTGGAGTTTTTATTATAAAATGAGAACATATTTTCACTTAAAGTAGATATAAACATATTTTCACTTAAGTGTACATTTATAAGTTTTCATGTTTTTAATAACTTCAAAAAAATAAACAAATAACCTCTTAAACTTTGTACCCCTATACTTTATATTTTAAAATACAACCTATATGTCGTTTTAAAAATACATCATATATATGCCCAAGATTAGTAATATTAAATTGAAAGCACGAATTATTGTGTATGTAAATAAATACACGATGTTGTACGTATATAAATAACTCGTGTTTTTCCTCTTTATGAGTTTAAGTAAGAATATCCAGAAAAATAAATATTTTTACTATATGCATTCAATATGTACTCAATGTTATTCTATTTTATAAGTTTATCACATGCGTACACGGGTTTGAATATTAAATACGGCTAGATTATAAAACCAATCCACCGGTTTTTGTCGTGGTGCGGTTTTTGTGGTGCGGGTTTTTGCGGATTTTGCGGTTTTGCGGTTTGCGGTGCGGTTTCTGCTCACCCTTAATAGTGGGTAGCCTAATAGAAATACTATCTTTCATTTTCTGATATAGTTTGGAGTTTTTATTATAAAATGAGAACATATTTTCACTTAAAGTAGATATAAACAAAAGTGCAAAACTGTCAAAATAAAATGTATATTTAACGTATCTTTTATATAATAAAAGAATTATATAAAAGATTATTTTGGAATTTTCTTGGCAAAACAGTCTTATAAAAAAAAAATTGAACCAATCAGGTCGCTTGATTTTCACACGTAGGTAAAATCGTGCGATCTGATTAGTTAAAAAATTCAAAATTGAAAAGTTAAGTTTCGTGGAAGATTTTGGTGGAGAACAAACACATAAAAATATATGTGTTAAATTTGTGAAAACAAAATTTTTTAAAAATATGAGGTAATTAATAAACTTTAATGGTTGAAATTTTAATAAATTATATTGAGTTAAGTGTACATTTATAAGTTTTCATGTTTTTAATAACTTCAAAAAAATAAACAAATAACCTCTTAAACTTTGTACCTCTATACTTTATATTTTAAAATACAACATATATGTCGTTTTAAAAATACATCATATATATGCCCAAGATTAGTAATATTAAATTGAAAGCACGATTATTGTGTATGTAAATAAATACCTCATGTTTTACGTTATTTATCAAATAATCATGTTTTTCCTTTTATGGTTTAAAGAAAGAATATCGAAAATCCCTGAAAAAATAAATATTTTTACTATATGCATTCAATAAGTACTCAATGTTATTCCATTTTATAAGTTTATCACATGCGTACACGGGTTTGAATATTAAATACGGCTAAATTATTATTAATAGAAATATATATATATATATATATATATATATATACTTATATATATATATATATAGTTATTATATATATATATCAGATGTAAAACACGAAAGTAAAATTATCAATGATTATTGAAACAAAATACAACGATTTTATATTATAAACAACGATTAATGTAACTCTTATTTAAAGTTTATATAAGGATATCTGGAAAAAATATTAAAAAAACTTTATATTTTAACTTCATCAACGTGTATCATGTGTTATTAAACTCGCATATTATTGATGACATCAAATAACGTCTAATTATTAGCATCATTGATCCCGTCTATATTGCTCATTTTATATTAGTTTATATAAGATTTGATACTTAATTGCTTATCTCTATGAATCTCAGTTATTGTCGAGCAATTAGTGAAAGTTAGAGAAAAGAACATGTTTTGGAGCATAAACGAAGAAGTTCAAGAAAGTCTACTGAATCTGACATCAATATGCCGTATCATTCTAGATAGATACGCCGTATCCTAAGACTTAGACGAATTCAAGACCATTGGCTGACTTTGAAGAATACGCCGTATCCACATCAGCATATACGTCGTATATGAAACTTTGGTCAACTTTTAGAACAAGCATGTTTTACTCTCGATACGTTGTATTTACTTATGCAAATACGACGTATTCGCGCCCTAACTTCACAAGACATCCATGACGAGAAGACCTCGATACGCCGTATCTAGATACATCGATTAAGGATTATTCTGAAATATAATATTCGTGGAGCCCACGCTAAATACCCCGGATACGCCGTATTGGACCTCACCTATACGCCGTATCGACCTAATTTGCGAACCTACAGATAGAAAACCTAGCATTCGGTTTTCAGAGGGTAAAAAAAACCCACCAAGTACGATTCTCAGACGATTTTAAAAGATAAGACAGCCTTGCAAGTGCCATTCATTTCCATAGGGAAATCTATTGTAATCATTATACTCGCAAATAATCGTTTGGCTTAGATATCATTTTCTTTATAACTATACTTTATTGGTTCCGAATATGATACTTGTATATCGTTACAAAGATTATGGGCTAATACCTGTAGGTATTAGCCAAATTTATGATAATTTGATGTTTTGATTTGTTTATATCGATTGTTTACTCTTTCGTTGCATGTCGATTATGTTTATCACTTCATACCCGTTTATGTGCTTGATTATGTTTTCATCTATCATTCAACTGGATCTAGGATTATAAATAAAGCGTTGTAACTTAATCGTTATTTGGGCTATAGGCATGAGTCTGGGATAGATACTAAATATAGCTTATCTATATAGCTAGATCACTAGGGCTTTAAATATACCTTGTTTCTATCTTTGGTTACAGTGAATGATTAGACTAAGGTTAATCTTAGGAATATAATAACGTTATGTTTCCCTTGGGTAGTTTAAGTGGATTATCAGACTACTAGTATATAGATAACCATTAGGCATAAGTTGGTAAAGCCTCGATGAGCTAGGTTTCATTATTGTCACCTAGATAGATTATAATCGACGGTGTGAACTTTATGCGGTTTGGTTGATTGTGACAGGATTAACCGTTATATAAACCTAAAGTTTAAGGAGAAAAGTACCACCTAGCTTTGGAATGATATACCACCAACGAAAGTAGTACAATCATTGCACACATAGACAATTCATACATTTATTAAATAAACTTGGTTAATACGTTTTCCTTACATAAGTGCTTGACCTCTTCTTTATCGTTTGTTTATCTGCTTGTGTATGTTATTGTCTCATTTATCGCTTTATTAGTTTAGATTAAACCAAAACTCGTGCTAGTCTCTCAGACTGAACCCTCCTATTTGCGTTAGTTTAGGTTTAATTATGATTAATTAGGTTTAACTTAACGCTCAGTGATCGATACCCTACTTACCAACGAACCTACAATCGACCGGGTACACTGCCCGTTAGTGTTAGTTAATAGGTAAAGTTGGCAAAATATAAATAGTAAAACTTGATAATATAAATACCTATACAAAACGACACATCAATTGTGTACAACATGATATCATACACGGGCTTGAATATCAAATACGGCTAAATTATTATTAACAAGATAAATATCAAATGTAAGCACGAGGTACTCTGATATGAAAACAAATATACGTTATTGTACTTATAACAACGACTAATGGAATTCTTATTTAAAGTTTACATAGGTTAATTTTTGGAAAAACTTTTTAAAACTGTTTTATTTGTACTTCAACATTCATCATGTGTTATTAAACTCACATATTGTGTACCAAAGGCCTCTTGGCCCATCGGTATATGAGTTACCCTTCAACTTAAAGGTTGTGGGTTCAAGTTTCGTTAGAGACATGTGAAATAGAATTTTTGAGATAGGTGGTATAGGTTGTAAAGTTTGCTGTTCCAAAAAAAAGGAAAAAATCTCACATATTGTGCACAAAATAACATCAATAGTTAAATTTAAACAACATACACGTCACTTAAAACAAAGTTAAGTTTTTCATCCAAAAAAAATCTTTTACAAAATATAAATCAATATTAATATATAATGAAATTTTTTAGATGTGTATGCACATGAAAAAGTTTTATGTGCTGCAATGTTTGTGAAAACGGTTATAGTCTAGGTAAAATATGCAACCTAGTTCTCTATAACCTTAGCTCTAGATACCAATCTGTAACACCCCCAAAATATGTCGTAGCGGAATGGTAACCGGGGGTATTACTTCATAATACAATAGCACAAGATACAAGAGAACGACATTTAAATGCGTCGTTTGAAAGATAATCTCGTTGATTTAATTGAAATTTAAAAAGTTATAACATTTGTCCCAAAGTAGCATCAAAATGAAAGACTGAAAATAATACAACGAGATTGATAGTTTGAATGCAAGTAGAAATCCATGGATGAAATCCTAAAAAGTTTAGACTCCAATGCACATCAAGAACGTCAAGCAACTTATTCACCAGAGAAATACATACTTAAAAGTGTCAACATAAAGTTGGTGAGTTCATATGTTTAAGTAAGTAACAAAGTTGGACCGCAAGGTTTAAAGTATGTATTGCATGGTATACAATATCCGGAGCAGTGATTACAATTACACTAAGCTCATGACACCGAAACTAGACAAAGTTATGTATGCCAATTAATTTCAGACAAAGTAAGTAAGTGCCCGAGTGAATGCCAATCAATTTCAGACAATCAAAGAATCCTAGTGAGTGCCCTTAGTGAGACACCTAAAATCCGACATGGTATACGCCTGTTGGCCTTGTAGACACCAATCATGGACGGGGATGTCAATCCCAATAGATCAATTTATAACACACGTGCTTAAACAAAGTAATTAACGGTTCATGATAATTCAGGCATAGTGGATTATCGCTACTTAGGTTAATTCGTAATCATTTGAAAGAAGGTAAAGTATTTGCGTCCATAAGTGAAAACAAGCAATGTATCTCACCTTGAGATTTGTAAAGTAATTATAAAACAAGTGAAAGCGAGGCTATAAACTCACCTTAAGTAATGAAATTGATTTTAGAAAAATCAACAAGGAATGTCATCGCAAAGGACCGGTATGCAACCTATTTTAATTATAGGTCAATTTAGAATAACGCATGTAAACATAAAACAATGCACTGTATTTTATCTTGTTATATCACCACCTAATAATTTTAGACTTAGCTTATAAATCAAAATAATGATTTCATTAAATGTACCACTTTTATTATTTTTTTACAATGACAATATATATGTAGACTAGTTAATTTATAAAATAATATTTATAAAGTTTAAAACGCGTATAAATATTATATAAGTGATGCTATATTATTTTCTAAGATTTTTATAGTCCAAACGGACCTTAAAATGTCCGAAAACACTGTTTTACTATTCATGTCAGGAACATACATTTTTAAAAAAGTGTGCAGAAATTTTCATGTCATTATCCGAAAAAGTTTGATTAAGAATAACTCTCCCGTTTTACACTTTCGGGCTTCAAAACACGCGATACTTTACCGAAAAATCATCCTGAGCAAGTTTCTAGTTTTATACTTAAGCCGGTTCGGACATGAAAGAGGTTAAAATTATGAAATCAAATTTTGCCAGATTCGCCAAAAAAAACTGGTTTTGCCGGTATTGTTTCAAATCTTATTTTGACCATAACTTCTTCATTTTACATCCGTTTTTCGAGTTCTTTATATGGCCGGAATCATATTAAGATGAACTAACATATTTTCAAGGTTTTAACTCGTCAAAAAATCCACACCATTTTGTTTAAAACCGGCTGTAAAGAGGGGTATTTATAAGTCACGTGTATTTCCTCCAAAAGTCATCCAAATGCCAAAAACACAAAAACAAACAATTAAGCACATAATCTGGGCATATTTGCATGATTTAGGGGGTTAAATGACCCCGAAAAAAGTGTAAAAAATAACACCTCATCAACTATAAGACTATTTAAGCTAGTTTATGAATAACAAACTTGACAACTTGTTTAATAATCATATTAGTAAGTATTGTTCTTGATTTCTTTGCAAACATTTATAAAAGTTTACTAGTTGGTAATATAACTTTATAATCATGATGTTCATGTGCAATAATAAATAATGAAAGTATAAAAATATGTATAAATATGATCAAGGTAAATAAAAATCAAAAGAGTAAATGGAGTATGCTTACAAAGATTATGAACACAAATGAAACCTAGGCTTTGATTTTTAACCCAAAAACTTTATAAAACACCAACTTGAACATCTTGAAACCCAAACTTAAAAACACCTTGGAACACCTTAGATATGAACCTTGAACACACCATTATGCTTGAAATATCAAAAAGATGGAAAACAATGGAACCCTTTTATGACTTATTTTGAGCCGTGGGTTTTGAGGAGAGAAAAGAGAGATTTGTTTCATTTTTTTAAGTGATGAATGAAAGTGAAGAAGCTATTTGATTGCACCTATTTATCTATGAACTATCTAAGAAATATCTAGGAGACAAAATCATTAAGGTAGGCAAGGGGGTATGGGCTTATGTAAGTAAAAGATGGGACATGGAAAGTGCAAGTGTTGGTGTAAGAAGTGTTGAAAAGAATGCACCAACTAGTTGTTAAGTGTATATCTTAATGTATATCTTGGTATTATTTTGTGTCTATTACACATATAGGGACGGTTGGTTTGCATTTAGGGGGAGGGAAATGTTTAATTTTTGATAAGGTATAAATATTTTAGGTATTGGTAAAGGTGGTATAACCTTTACATGCGTGCATGAAAGCTCATAACGCGAAACGTAAGCGTTTTACGTAAAGTATAAAAATAAAATATGAAAAGTTATAAATTATCTTCGTAATAATTATATAACACTTGATTGACGTAAACTTTTATTTGTCTAATGTCGGTTTATGCTAATTGTTGATTTTTGGTTTACGCGTTTTAACTTAACGGTTGAAATTAAAAGTAAACACGTAAAGGTTCAAAGTAAATAGTTTTGAGTTTATTGACGTAAAATGACCTGAAAATGTGGATTGTCACAGTGTTCCCGTGTTAAAATAATTTCGTCCTGAAATTCAGGTTGAGTTGCCTTCCGGAGTGGTGTTGATGAAGAGGTACGAATACTTGTTTCGAAATTGGTCTTCACGTTCCTACGTGAACTCTGGACCTCTTCTAGAGTTCCATCGGACCTTGACTATAGGAATGTGGATTTCTTTGTTCCTTTTGATTTAGAGCATCAACTACGATATTTGTCCTTTAAGGGCGATAACTAATCTATACCTATGATGGCGTTACTAGTACTCAGTTCTATGGCATTATGACGAAGTTTGAATGAGTGATTTATTAAATTCCTTGACGGCGAGCAAACTCATGGGCGGATTGTCCTAGGGCGACTAGCGATACGTCTTAACTTTTTGACATAGGATTTGACGCCAAATGATGTCGACTCTATTCAGTAAGGTGATGTATCGGTCTACTTAGTTACTATGATTACTAATTCAGTTTCCCGTGACAAACACGTTTTATGGATACGCATACAAAATTTTTGCTTCTCAGAGATATAAGTATAAAATTGATTTTGACAAAAGTTTTAAGGTGACTACTACCAGCATGGCATGGTTCTTCCTAAATTAGACATAGGTGATCAGGCTATGTATAATTAAAGACTAATGATGAAACACTCATTTTTGTCAAATTAACATTATGTATATAATAGTATCAAAATGGTTTTATAGTGTGTCAAAATAATTCTCAAGATGGAAGCAAGGTAGTTTATAGGATGACAACAAAATGGTTTTCGAGATAACCATAAGATGGTTTATAAGATGATAGTTAATAGTTCATGGGGTGATATTAAGATAATTTAGATGATGCAAACAAAATAGTTTCGTAAAATAAAAACCGAGTGATTCATAAGGTGGTAGTAACGTGATTTTAGAGATGATTGTAAGGTAGTAGATAAGATGTCAAGAAAATAGTTTATAAGTTGATGGAAGGATAGTTTGTAGAATGATAGTAATTTAGTTTATAGAATAACAGCGAAGTAGTTTATAAGTGATAGCAAAATGGTTTATATGGTAATGGTAAAATAGTTTACATGATGATAATAGGATAGGTTATCAGGCAATAGCAAAATGGTTTATATGATGATGGGAAAATAGTTTATAATATGGTAGTTTACTAGATGATGGTAGAATAGTTTATTATAATAGTGAAATAGATTTTGAAAGCGATAGTGAAATAGTTTATAAAATGATGGTTTATTAACCGATAGTAAGATAATTTATTAATGATGGTAAGATAGTTTATCAAAGATAGTAGAAATAGTTTGTAAGCCGATTGTAGAATAGTTTATAAAATGTTAGTTCATTTGACGATAGTTAGATAATTATTAACGAATAGTAAAATAGCTTATCATGTGGTAGTGAAATGGTTTATAAAGTGGTTGTAAAAATGTTTAAAGGGCTATAATAGTTTAAGGAGTGGCTTGCATAAATAAATAGAGGATTAAGGTAAAATCAACGAAGTTTTCACGACACATAGATTTGATAGATAATTTAAATCATCCCCATAGCACAACGAAAATTTAAAAAAGAGTACAACGCAAATTTCTATAGGAAATAGAGTCTAAGAAAGTTCCAACTTAGGTTTCACTAGGTAATACAGGAAGGTCTCTCCTTAAGCATTAATGTCACACCCCGCTAAGAGCGGAAACATGAGGTGCGACGTTACGAAGACATCGCATAAGATAGTAGATTACACCTTAACTAGTTACAAGAAATTTACGTTACAATGATACATGAAATACAATCTTTGATGGGAGAAAAACACTTGTCTTTAGAAAACATCTTGGCAATTTGGAAACTTTGATTTTTAGTACCTTTAATTTGTAAATGTTGATCACCTGAAAATGATACTCGAAAAGGTCAACATAAAGTTGGTGAGCTCGTAGGTTTATAGTGTAAACTCAGTTGTTGTGCCAAGTAGGACAATAGTGCAATACAATGGCGAAGTGCAAGCAGTATACATAGCAATCCAATAGCATTCATAGTAGTCTTAGCATATCATAGCAATTAGATCATACCAACCATTCAACAATGGTCCAAGCGCTTATAATCCTTTGAACCCATCACCTACCAGCTAGAGTTACACAGGTTGGCTTAGTAGTTGTTTGCCATTTCTCAAATAGCATGCATGAACATATACAGCAGCATTTACATACGCAATTAAAGGCACATATCATTGTCCCAAAAACGTAGTAATAGTTTAGCACAGAAGTAAAACAGTTTGAAATAGATTTGAGTATCATTTCCCCCCAAGGAAAATAGTTTGAAAGTGGGGGCTATGAGAACTCGCCTCAAATAAAGATGAAAGTAGTTGAAAATAGATTATCACTGAATAACGTACAACGGTGCCCGGTCACGACCTATTAATGAAGTTTTATTTTAGAGATATGTTTTATGAAAATGAAATAATGCATAAGTGTTTGTAAAAGAAATTGTATAAATGTTGTAAAACGTTTTGTATCATTGTTGTATGGTGATTGATAAGTTTGACTCGATGGACTTAGGTCAAGGTACAATATCTATATGTATTATTTAAGAAGAGAATTAGAAATTCAGGACTAGATAGGATGATAAGTATGCAAGGATTAATTGAACGAGGAGTGATCAAGAAATAAGTAAACGAGTAATAAATAACTGAGAATTTAATAGCTAAGAACTAATATATAAGGAATGTGAATTAAGTAAATAAGAATTAATTGAATAAGAATTTAAAGAAATAGGAAATTCAAAAATAAGAATTAAAGAAATAAGAATTATAGAAATAAGAATTAAAGAAATAAGAATTTAAGAAATAAGAATTATAGAAATAAGAATTAAATATGCCTCGGCTATTTACCCGATCCCCAAGTTATTTAGATAAGACGTTCTCGATATAGATGTTAACAATGTTTTTTAGACGCCTATACTATATAATATAAGTTTTTCAATAAAATTATATTTTAGTCCATAAAGTAAGTCTTAGTAAAAATATTTCTAAGTATATTTTTATAAAATTTAGGCATGACCCGTTTGTTTATAAACGCTTTCCAAGGTCTTAAACCTTATTTTCAACCATTTTTCCTCAAACAATCAATTTTCGACAAAATGTCAAAATCTATGTTTTATCAAAACATATTTTCCAAACGACTATTTTAACCATTCTAAATTTATATAAGTATAAGTCGATCAAAATCCGTTTTAAACGTTTAAGTTTACCAGTTTTTCACTTATTGGGCCATAAGTCAAATGTTAGACCAATTTCGCTAGTCACTTTTTTGCCCAATTGTTTATTCCGTCAGCCCGATCATATAGCCGAATTATTCATCAAGTTTAATAAGTCGAAACCCTCAAGATATCAATAGGTTACGTATGAAAATAAGTTAGAATATACGTAAGCTTATACCCCAAGCTTATACGTTCAAAATAAGCCATAAGCCCGGCTTAATATTAAGCCGAAAGCTAAATGGGCCCTTAATGGGCTTTTCAGTCCATTAAGCCCAAACGAAGGTTCCGAGATACAATAAGCCCAAAAATAAACCAATAAGCAATGAAATAAGAAAATAAGCACTTGACTTATCAGAATAAGCTAATAATACAAGCCACAAAATAAGCCAAGTCGTGTAGCTTATCATTTAAGCCCACAGTTTGGACTTGGGTTTTGGGTCGAGGCCCATGAGGGTCCAATAAGCACTTGTGTGCTTATTTAATAAGCGAAATAAGCTTAAACCTTTTCTAGTTCTCACAATAAGCCACAAAAATAAGCTACGACAATAAGACGAAAAGCTTGAATAAGCCAAAAATACATTTTCTTTTGTTTCCCTTTTGACCGCGACTCGAATAAGACACAATAAGCTCACACGAGCTTAGTAATAAGCCGAATAAGCAAATGAGCTTTTTTGTAAATTATTTCTTTACAATAAAACAACCACAACAACACAACAATACTTTTCCCCATGTCTTATTATTATTCATTCGAAATATACAAAGTTCTTTTTAGGGTTTGTGTAAACTTTTAACCTTTGATTTTATAAAACAAGTGTACAACTATAATATATACATGTTAAGATTAACAAAAGTACAAGAAGATTTAAGAAAAGATTAACTTACAAAGAAGGTGGTTTGGAAGTGGATTAGTGACTAACCAACAACCCAAATGTTGTTATTTACCCAAACTAACTACTAAAATCAAACAGAAATACTCCTAAGCTTCAAAGAACTTGATCAAAAATGCAAAGTGGATGTTTTTGGTGGTTTCTTGCTTGCGTTCGATTACAAGAGAGGAGAGGGAGGAAATGTTTTGTGTTGTATGTGTTTTCTAGTGAGAGAATTGTTTAGGTGAATGAGAGAAATGAAATGAACTTAGACACTATATGCATTCAAACATAAATGGGATCCTAGGCAAGCACAAAATATCTTTATACCATGAGGGAACATGCTAGCATGGTTTTAGGGTGTTGGCGGACGAACAAGAGGACCACAAGGGGGTTTTTTGTTTGAATTTTTACCATGGTGGGAAGACTCTAATTTACCTATTTACTTTTTTACACAAGGCTAAGTAAAATGATAGATCTCCGTAATACCGAAACGTGATATTTTTAACATGAAACGACAAAATATTTCAAATGTGCTTACGAAAAGAAAAACTCGACTGACTACAAAGTCTATGCTAATTTATTAAATCGTAACGCGTCCAAACGACGTTTTTCAGTTACACGGAGGAAAACTTTCGGTTAAATGACAAAATGCAAACGAAAATGTTTAGAAGTGATGATTTGAAATAGGAATAATTCATTATCGTAGAAATTTGTTGGTTGACAGCCGGTTACACCGTAACTATTTTACGTACGGTAGAAGTCAACAGAAGTCAAAATCCGAGTTAGGCTATAAAAATTCAATGAGATAGTAATATGAAAATATAAAGTCATAGTATTATGGAGTACTATAACTTAGGGAAAATCACCGGTTATCACAATTAACCTCAATAGTATTATTAACTCGTTGGGCTACAATTTGCTCACTCTCCGCATAACTCATTCTTTGTCTTATCGTCGGTATTTTCTTCAAAATTGAACAGAGTAAAAGAAAATAAAATAAGTCAGATTTCAACATTCATGTTCCCAAGATGAAATGTTACGAGGTGTCGTGCTCGAATTAATCGGCCTGCTTCTAGGCGATGGGTCACAAGATGGCGTAGGTGTTTCAATAGTGTGAGGTGGGTGTTCAACTCAAAGTTAAATGATAAGGTAACTAGTGGGATCAGCGGACTGCGACAAGTTTCAATGTCATGTAACACGATATTACGTAAAGTCATGCAAAAGTTTTAAAGGCCATCGTGTCATTCACAATGTCTTGAGAAAAGTCCTAGTATTTATATAGATAATTCTTATATAAACAAGTGTAAAATATACGCAAGGAAAGGTAAGCATATATATAAGTCATGTAAGCAAGTAGTGTATGCACATGAAAAAGTTTTATGTGATGCAATGTTTATGAAAACGGTTATAGTCTAGGTAAAATATGCAACCTAGTTCTCTATAACCTTGGCTCTAGATACCAATTTGTAACACCCCCAAAATATGTCGCAGTGGAATGGTAACTGGGGGTAATACTTCATAATACAATAGCATAAGATATAAGAGAACGGCTTCTAAATGCGTCGTTTGAAAGATAATCTTGTTGATTTAATTGAAATTCAAAAAGTTATAACATTTGTCCCAAAGTAGCATCAAAATAAAAGACTGAAAATAACACAACAAGATTGATAGTTTGAATGCAAGTAGAAATCCATGAATGAAATTCTGAAAAGTTTAGACTCCAATGCACATCAAGAACGTCAAGCAGCTTATTCACCTGAGAAATACATGCTTAAAAGTGTCAACATAAAGTTGGTGAGTTCATAGGTTTAAGTAACAAAGTTGGACCGCAAGGTTTAAAGTATGTATTGCATGGTATACAATATCCGGAGCAGTGATTACGATTGCACTAAGCTCATGACACCGAAACTAGACAAAGTTATGTATGTCAATCAATTTCAGACAAAGTAAGTAAGTGCCCGAGTGAATGCCAATCAATTTCAGACAATCAAAGTATCCTAGTGAGTGCCCTTAGTGAGACTCCTAAAATCCGACATGGTATACGCCCGTTGGCCTTGTAGACACCAATCCTGGACGGGGATGTCAATCCCAATAGATCTATTTATAACACACATGCTTAAACAAAGTAATTAACGGTTTATGATAATTCGGGCATAGTGGGTTATCGCTACTTAGGCTAATCCGTAATCATTTAAAAGAAGGTAAAGTATTTTCATCCATAAGTGAAAACAAGCAATGTATCTCACTTTGAGATTTGTAAAGTAATTATAAAACAAGTGAAAGTGAGGCTATAAACTCACCTTAAGTAATGAAATTGATTTTAGAAAAATCAACAAGGAATGTCGTCGCAAAGGACCGGTATGCAACCTATTTTAATTATAGGTCAATTTAGAATAACGCCTTTAAACATAAAAAAATGCACTGTATTTTATCTTGTTATATCATCACCTAATAGTTTTAGACTTAGCTTATAAATCAAAATAATTATTTCGTTAAGTTTACCACTTTTATTAGTTTTTTACAATAACAATATATATGTAGACTAGTTAATTTATAAAATAATATTTATAAAGTTTAAAACGCGTATAAATATTATATAAGTGATGCTATATTATTTCCTACGGTTTTTATAGTCCAAACGGACCCTAAAACGTCTGAAAACACTGTTTTACTATTCATGCAAGGAACACACTTTTGTAAAAAAAGTGTGTAGAAATTTTCATGTCATTATTCGAAAAATAGTCCAAGTTTGATTAAGAATAACTCTTCCGTTTTACACTTTCGGGTATCAAAACTCGCAATACTTTACCGAAAAATCATTCTGAGCAAGTTTCTAGTTTTATACTTAAGCCGGTTCGGATTCGAAAGGGGTTAAAATTATGAAATCAAATTCTGTCAGATTCGCCAAAAAACTGGTTTTGCCGGTATTGTTTCAAATCTTATTTTGACCATAACTTCTTCCTTTTACATCCGTTTTTCGAGTTCTTTATATGTTCGGAATCGTATTCAGATGAACTAACATATTTTTAAGGTGTTAACTCGTCAAAAAATCCATACCATTTTGTTTAAAATCGGCTGTAAATAGGGGTATTTATACATTTTTTTGTCTATAATTTTTACCTCATTTTTACACAACAAAACCTCTAATCTTTACACTTCATATACTTTCAAACCAAAAACATCCAACTTACCTACCCATCTAACTCTTCACAATATAATGAATAAAAACATGAAATAAGTTATAAAGCTAAATAAACTAGTTTATGAATAACAAATTTGACAAATTGTTTAATAATCATATAAGTAAGTATTGTTCTTGATTTTTTTACAAACATTTATAAAAGTTTACTCGTTGGTGATATAACTTGTGGAAAATTAGAAGGGGGAGTTGAATAGTTTACCGCTTTTTAATTTAATATTTAAAATTTGTTTATAAAAACTTAGATTCGACTTTTTGGGAATTCAATCTTATAAAAGATTATTGAACACAAATGAAATCTAGCTTTTGGGGGGGTGTTTCTTTATTTTTCTTTTTGTAAAAGAATCATTGGTTCAACCAAATGTTACATTATATAAAAGGCAAGTGAGAAATTTGTGTTTCTTTTTTTCTTAATGAATGTCATGAAATGACAATTTTACCCTTTAATCCAAAATGAATACTCCACACACCTGCAACAAACTCATTCAAGCTTTTACGTTAATACCAAATCCACCTTGCAACTTTTTTGAAGAACTTAACATCATAAATTGGATCTAACAATGTTTATCAAAATAAATATCTAACAATGTTTATCTATTCTTAACTGGCCACCAAGTTAAATCAACCCAATTAAAATCAGATCTTTATGAAATATAAAACCCTAATTTACACAACAGATGGCATCGACGGCACAAAAAAACTTGGAGGCGCAAAGCAACGACAAGAGCCATCGCGGGCAAGGAGAGAGACGACAAAACGTCGCCCAACGAGCAGGAGCGTGCAAGAAGTGAGGGACAAATCGTCGAGCGAGAAAGAACGACGGCGGACTAATCTTTGGTGGGAAGATGATGGGACAATTGTTGAACGCCGGTGCCAGCGATGTAGTCACTGAATAGAAGAGCGTTTTTATATTTTGTGATTATCAAAATGTAAGGATGTGAAAAATATTAATAATGTTTTTAGGCATTATTTCTATCAACATAACTTTATAATCATGATGTTCATGTGCAAAAATATATAATGAAAGTATAGAAACATGTATAAACATGATCAAGGTAAATAAAAATCAAAATAGTAGATGGAGTGTGCTTACAAAGATTATGAACACAAATGAAATCTAGGCTTTGATTTGTAACCCAAAAACTTTATAAAAACCCAACTTGAAATTCCTAAAACCCTAACTTAAATCTTGAAACCCAAACTTGAAAACACCTTGGAACACCTTAGATATGAACCTTGAACACACTAGTATGCTTGAAATATCAAGAAAATAGAAAACAATGGAACCTTTTTATGGCTTATTTTGAGTCGTGGGTTTTGAGGAGAGAAAAGTGAGATTTGTTTTGTTTTTGCAAGTGATGAATATAAGTAAAGAAGCTAGTTGCTTGCACCTATTTATCTAGGAAATATCTAGGAGACAAAATCACTAAGGAAGGTAAGGGGGTGTGGGCTTGTGTAAGTAAAATATGGGACATGACGTGTGTAAGTGTTGGTGTAAGAAATGTTGAAAAGAATGCACCAACTAGTTGTTAAGTGTATATCTTAATGTATATCTTGGTATTATTTTGTGTCTAATACACATATAGGGACGGCTGGTTTGCATTTAGGGGGAATGAAATGTTTAATTTTTTATAAGGTATAAATATTTTAGGTATTGGTAAATGTGGTATAACCTTTACATGTGTGCATGAAAGCTCATAACGCGAAACGTAAGTGTTTTACGTAAAGTATAAAAATTAAATATGAAAAGTTATAAATTATCTTCGTAATAATTATATAACACTTGATTGACGTAAACTTTTATTTGTCTAATGCCGGTTTACGCTAATTGTTGATTTTTGGTTTACGCGATTTAACTTAACGGTTGAATTTAAAGTAAACACGTAAATGTTCAAAGTAAATAGTTTTGACTTTATTGACGTAAAATGACCTAAAAATGTGGATTGTCACATTCAAAAATCTAGAGTTAAATGGGAGGTATAGGGAGATGAAAATTTGAAATTCTTTGATGGCCTTATTAACTCTAGAAGAAAATCTCAAATGGTCCAAGGAATCATGCTTGATGGTGTTTGGAATTCCGAACCTAAGGACATCAAATAAGCTTTTCTTGACTTCTACAAGGATAAGTTTAGTTGTCACGACTCCTCGGTTTCCTTCCCTCCAATGTTACCAGCTCATCATCTTAGCATTGTTGATTGGGATTTTCTCGAATCCATGGTCTCTATGGATGAAATTAAGGCGGCGGTTTGGGATTGTGGTAGAAAGCTTCAGGGCCGGATGGTTACTCTTTCATGTTCATTAAAAAGTTCTGGGATCTTCTAAAGCACGATATTCAGTCATTTGTGGTTCGTTTTTTCTCTACTGGTACGTTTCCCCAAGGTTCAAATTCAGCTTTCATTACGCTTATTCCTAAAGTGTCTAACCCTTTTGTTTATCAAAGACTATAGACATATTTCTCTTATTGGAATTCATTACAAGATTGTGGCTAAAATCCTTGCTAATAGATTATCCAAGGTCATAGACTCTATCATTAGTCTCGAGCAACCGACTTTTATTACGGGAAGGCAAATCCTTGATGGCCCTCTTATTCTTAGTGTGACTATTGATTGGTATAAGAAACGTAAAAAGAAAATGATGTCATTCAAAGTTTATTTTGAAAAAGCCTTTGATTTTGTGAGCTGGAGGTACCTTGATTATGTCTTGATAAATCGGACTTTGGTATTAAATGGCGTAATTGGATTAAAGCTGGATTAGCACCGGCTAGGACTTAAATTCTCATTAATGGAAGTCCTACATTAGAGTTTTCTTTAAAAAGAGGTTTGAGGCAAGGGGATC
>BQNB010032175.1:0-53383 GCA_026074375.1 Tanacetum coccineum | reverse complement strand
AATTTCATAAATTAGTTATTAGTCATGTTTCAGAGCTTATCATGTATGCTGATAATCAGGTATGAAAACATCAAGATTTGGGGTTTTTTTTAAAAAATTTTCTTTTACCCTAATTTGTTTCTCATCTTATATTTTGCTATTTATAGTTTTTCCTAATTTAATTTTAATTTCTTCTCTACCCTTATGCAGGACATGATACATGATTCGTGATATAGTACACTTAAAATACAACCCTAATGCAGATCCTGACCGAATGCCCTTGACCAAGGCAAAAGGTCAAATTCCACAAAAAGATAAAATACACAAGAAAAACTAAAGAATCAATGAAAAAGATTCGCGTAAGAGAATTCCCGGGGTCGTATGGACCCCAACGTATGGCACAATTGAAATTTATCCTGTAGATGAGACAATGAATGATGGAGAATATATGATGGAAACACTGATATAATTTTACAACTAAAATTAATTAAATAAAACCTAATTTAATCTACGGGAAAAAAGGCCAAAAGGAAAATGGGGTGAACATAGAAAACTACGTGAATACAAAATTAGTTATAGGATAGAACTTAAACTACGGGAAGCATAATTAATTATTGGGAAATCCTAAATATTAAAAATTAAGAAAATAAATGTTAAATTAAATTAAAAATCAAAATTAAATTCTAATTAACTTAACTTGAAAAATAAAGAAAACTAGAACTAAAACGGAGGTCGTTTGAATGTAAAACGAAAAGAAACGGTAAAACGCACCCGGTAAAACGGGTCTAAGACTGAAATTTAAGAAAAATTAAGCCTATACTAAATTTTATATTTTTCCTAGACACTAAATGACAAAAGAAAATTTTACAAAAAAGAAAAATATTTTTTTATTAATTTTTGGATTTTTTATGAATTTTTAAAGATTAAAAACTAATTAAACTTAAGAAAATAGAAAAAGACAAAAAATAAAAGTTATAAAAATTCTGAAAAAATAAAATTAAATAAAGAAAAAGTTAACAATTCTAAAAATATAAAAATGCCCAAATTTTACTGATTAAATAAAAAGTAATTAAACTAATTAAATTTAAACCTAATTTAATTAATTATATAATTAAATCTAACTGCTGTTAACCTATAAGGACTAACAGTGAAAGGACAAAAGGACTAACGAGGTAACAGGCTATCTAACTACAGGGACTAACAAAGGTAACTGAAAAAGAAAGAATTACACAAATGGTCCCTGAGGTGGACCCCGATTACAAGGTGGGTCCAAGTTGCTTATTAGCAAAAAGCCAAAGAAGCAAACTTGTTCAGGGGCTTAAGGGGAGCATTTTTCATAAAAGGCACATAAGCTGAATCTCAAAGAATAAGCCAGAAATGTGAGCTTTTGGGGCTGCAAAAGCTAAATAAGCTTTTTAGCTTATTTTTCTTTCTTTTTGGGGTTTAAGCCAACAAATAAGCTAGAAAACTATAGGGGACAGTTAATAAGGATAGGGGAGTCCTAAAATAAGCTGAGTCCTAAACATTATATCTGTTTCTAGAATAAAGCACTAAAATAAGCATATGGAGGAAAATAGCTATTAACATGTTTTAAAGGAAAACAGAAAAAGTGTACTTGAAGCTAGATTTAAGCTATGCTTAAAGGGTTTTGAGATAAGCGAATAAGGTTTTGTGGACTTAACAGGGGAACTATAAGCTACAGAAAAGCATAATGAATCCTAGGGCTTAATACAAAATAAGCTATAAAAAAAAGGCTGAAAATGGTGTCTAGCACCAGGGGAGCATGGCAGTGAGCTTAAGGCTTATTTTGGGCTTATGAAATAAGCTCTTATGAGCTTTTTAACCAAATCCAAGTACAAACAGATTAAAAGGGCATATTATTGATGCTTATTTCCAAAGGTGATGGTTCTAGCAAGCAGTGTATGCTGCTGAATATGAGGGTTAAAGTCAGAATGTTTTCAAAAGATTCATGCATACCTCCCTTATTGACTCATACTTGGTCAAACCAAAAGGACAGCAACAAGGGGTAGTTTATTTGGCTTTTTGTAACTTAAACAACACAAGAGATGAGGAGCTTAAGCTGTTTCAACAGCTTAAGCTCTTATGGTCATTTTGGCTCATTTAAATTTTGAAAGAATATAGAAACAACTTAAAAACTTAATTTTCAAATTAAAAGTTGTGATTAAAAAGGGCTAATGAAACCTACACAATCAAGACAAAAGTGGCTGAGTTGTGCACTTGACATAACACAACCTATAAAAATGACTCCTTTTTACCACTAAATACCAAACTACTCCTTAATTTATAAAAAAGGTTTTTTTTACTGTTTTTTATGGGTAATTAAGCTGAGAAAGGGATCACAAGTGAGTTTTAATAACTTTAACACATTACTTAAACAATTTAAAAGGATTAATAAACTTGAATGATAGTTTAAATTTAGAAATAGCAATTTTTCTCAAAAACCTCTTAACTTTTATTAAATGAATTATTACAACAGAGCTTAAAAAAACAAACTGAATATACTTTATATTCTTATAGAAAGACTTGGAATTAAAATTAAGCTAAAAAACATAAAAAAATGGTGTAATGGGTTCGGCTTGCTCTTCTCCCTTTTATAGCAGCTCTCTTCCTTCTCTTTGTGTTGGGAAGTGCTAGCTGTGAGTGTAGAAGTAATCCAAAGCAATCCTAGCCTTCCCTTTGTCTTGTTCTCATCTCAACCATTGAAGGGGGTGCTCGGGTTGTGTGTTTTGACAGGGAAAGGGGTTATAAGGGTCAATAGGTTGTGGGAAGTGGTAGGGGTGAGCTGGGAGAGTACTTGGGAGGTGGTATGTAGCTAGAAAACCATGGGAAATGGTAGTTTGGGTTTTGGCGGGTACGGGGTGGGTACTGTATGTGGTTAGCAGGTTTAAATGGTAACTTTGGGGAAGGTGCAACACTAGTCCTCCATCTCTTTCTCTCTTTCTATTTCTATTTCAGCCCTTTTTTTTAGTTATAACATAGTTTAGAAAATAACACAATTGGTCCTTGTGGTTTTATAACAAAAAGAGAACAAAGAAGGTTAGGGACAATTACAAAAATGGTCCCTGCTGTTTTAACTTAAAAGAAATAAAGAAGGTTAGGGTTAATTGCATTTTCAGCCCTTGTGTTTGTTTAAACCTTTTTTCTTTTTAAAACAACTTTCAAACTTGGCAATTTAGCCCCTAAAGTTTTATTTTTTTCATTTTTAATTATAAAACAAAGTTTTAAAATTTACATTTTGGTCCTTGTGTTTTATAAAAAAAGGGTATTGGGCTTTTGTTGGGCTTGGGCTTGTATTGGGCCCACTGGGTTTGGGTTTTGGGCCCAATAAGGTACAGGTGGGGTTATTGGGCTTTTTCAAGCCCAATAAGGTTATGAAGTGGGTTTTGTGTGTACAATGGCTGAGATTGGCTGTTCAAGGGCTAGGATTGGGTCTTCAAAGTCTTCACAGTCTTTGTCAATTGCACACAAATGGGCTGTTGTAATTGATTGAGGGCCCATTTGGTCTTCACAGTCTTCATAGATATACTATTGGGCTTTCCCGGCCCATCAGATGGGTTAAGATTGCATCCAATAGTATTCTTCAGTTCCGGCTCCGGTTTGACTGCTGATTCTCAGTATGACCTCTGACTTGTCTTTTGGACTTTGGCCTTGATTTTGCACAGTCTTTTCCATTCCATGCTCAGTTTTGTCATTTTGGCTTGGTTTTCTGTCTTTTTGTTGATATCCACTTCCTGCACAATACAAATGCAAAACAAACATATATTTGGCAGTTTTTGTCTGTTTTGGTCATTTAAGCTCGTTTTTAGAGGTAAAAGATATGTGTAATTAAGCACTTATCACTCCTCACAAGCCATTTCAATGACGTCGATTCGGTTTGCCGTCATATCATCGTAATTAGAGGAGTATCTCGAAGTTTGGTCAAGATTGAATGTCACGGCTTCCTTTCCAACACGAAGAGTTAATTCACCTTCGTACACATCAATTAAAGCACATCTGGTCTTTAAGAAGGATCTCCCGAGAATTAGGGGAACTCGAGGATCGGCATCAAAGTCTACGACTACAAAGTCGGCTGGGAATTTGAACTTTCCTACTTTTAGGTAGACATCTTCGGCGATACCGATCGGTTGGGTAATCTAACGGTCCGCAAGTTCAAGAGTCATACAAGTAGGAGTGAGTTCCGGAAGAGAAAGTCTTTTCCACACGGATAATGGCATGAGATTTATGCTAGCGCCAAGATCGGCCAAGGCTAAGCACTCATCCATTCCGGGAAAATCACACGGTATGAGGAATTTGCCGGGGTCTCCAAGTTTTTCGGGTAACTTGTTGAGGATGACCGCCGAGCAATGCTCATTCAACGGAGTTCTAGCCATTTCACTTAACTTTTCTTTGTTTCCGATCAAGGCTTTAAGAGTCGAGGCAAATTTAGGCATAAGAATCAAAGCATCCGTTAAGCTAATTTCGAAACTCAAATCTTTAAAGATTTCGTAGAATTTCTCAATTTGGTCGTTAGCTTTTTCATGACGCCTTTCATCATTACGCCTCGAAGGATACAGAATTGTTGGTTTCAAGTTAGGCACGGGAGCAACAACGGGCTCAGAATTTGGTACATGAGGTTGATCTTGGACAACCGGAGGTTGATCTTGGATAACCGGAGGTTGGACATCTTTGGTACTTCCGTTATTAGTAGGAGGCACCGTGTCCTTTGTCACCTCGGTTTCACGCTCCACTACTTTAGGAGAAGAAGTAGTAGTCGGAATCGTGGGTCCTTGATAAGCAACACCGCTTCGGGTAGTAATACCCTTCAAGTCTTCCTTTGGGTTAGTAACGGTGTTACTCGGGAGAGAACCCGTACCCGAAGATGAAGCGGTATTGGCATTCACGAATTTGGAAAGCATGTCCGTTAAATTGGTCATTTGATTTTGCAAGTTTTGATTTTGGTCTTGCATGTTTCTCATCATCACTCCAGCAGCATCATTAAGCTTTGAACGTAGTTTTGAAAATCATCCTTCGACACACCTTTGTGTTTCGGACGGAGCGTGTAAGGTGGAGCTTGGAACGCGGTTGCTTAAACGTCAGGTTCGACTAAATTGGCCTTGTTGGTAGTTACTCCCCCTGCGTTTTTTTTTTTTTTTTTTGGTTTTTGGTTGTAACGGTTTTTTGGTTATTTCCTTTGGTTTGTTGAACGGAGAAACCAGGAGGTCGAATTTGATTAGCAATCGGGGATCGGTAACCTGTTTATTTCCTTGATTAAATTAGCTGTGGCGGCTTGGGACACTTATTCATGAATATAGTCAGATAACGTTGCCAACGGTGTGGGACCAATTTTTTCGGTAAGAATGAGCACCACCGCAAGTAACACAACTTTCCTCGACCGCTTTACGGGAGCGGGAGCTTGGGATTGGTTTTTCTTATCGAGAAGTAAAGCTTTCACCATATCTTTAAGTTCGGCAACATCGGGAGAAATACCGGGGGTAGAAGAGCTCGAACTTACTTTGGCAACAACCGTTTTTTACTGACATACAAAACTTGGGTATTGCTCTCGATGATTCTTAGGCAATCTCGGGGCATTTTATCCAAAAAGTTAATACCCGTGGCGGAATTCAACAAATCTTGATCATTAGAGTTCAAAGCATTATAAAAAGTATCGAGTTGATGCAATTCCAAAAATCCATGATGTGGGCATGCCTAGAAAAGATTGAATCATTGAATCGGTCCATTCCCTCATAAAAAGTTTCAATCAATAATCGTTGTTGAAATCTCGTGATTTCATTATGAAATTTGTTGTTTGGAAGCGATGACGAATATTGTTGATGAAATTTCGAAACAAGATCATCACCATGTGGAGAATCGATCGAGGTGTTTTTTTTAAGCCAAATCCTGGCGGCACCCTCGATAGAAAATGGAAATGCTATAAGCTAAACCGACGTACTCGTGACTTTCAAGAACTTCATCGTAGAAGTGAATCGTTGTTAAATAACATGTGAGCATGAGGGTCTTCTTTGTCATGTTACGGATAAAAATTGTTTGTTTTGAACCGGGTAACAAACCGGCTGTTAAGCTCAAAGTTGTCCGCTAAGGGTGATTTCGGGCACAACGATGACATCCTCGTACCCACGGTGGGTGCTTCGAGCAATGACCAAAGTACGATTATTCGGTCCATTCGTAAACTACGGGAAGGAGCTTGATTTTCAATAGTTCCACAAGATTAATTGGTTCAACAAACAGTCGGGTTTGACTTGTTGTTGTTGACGTTTAGAAATGTACGAGATTGAGAAACTGAGAGTTGGCTTGTCTCTGAGTCACTAGGAAATGTAAAAAGAAAATTTAATACTAAGTTTGTTTTCTTTTTTTATTTGGTTTTTCAATAATGAATCACAATATATTTTAATAACGACAATGAGATAAGACACTTAAACCTAATAATCAACTCGCTTCTCGGTAACTCTTCAAGAGTAAAAGTACAAAGGAGCGGAGGAGTTAGGAAAAGCGCGAAGCTAATAAAAACCTTTCTCCTTCTTCAGGTTCTTAGTTCCTAGGAACAAACCCGCCTTATACCCCTCTTATACTTTGTTAACTTTCAAAGGTGAGTCGTACCTCCGCGAGAGACACACAAAAGGTAAGTTTTGATCTTTTGTTCGGGAACTTTATTAATGATAATACATCAATTGAAGAGTATTATATTGATGATGAATTTTATTTCTTTTTATGGACAATTTTTTTTAATTTTTTATTGGCGATTTTTTTATATTATATATATACTAATAAAAGAAAAATCTTTTTGTATTTTTTTTATAAGAAAATAAACAAAATAACTTCACTACGGAAATATCATTCAAACATACATTGTCAAAACGGCTCAACAATCGTAGACATTCCCCTCCCCGCAGCGGTCGCCAAAATTAGGTTGAAATCCCTTTACTATATATAAATATAAATAAATATATAAATATATAATAATGAGCAATAAAAAAATCTCAATTGTAGTAAACCGGGAGTATGATTCCCGGGTGATTATCCCCAACGAGGAATGCAATTGAAAGTCGAGAGGGAGCTTTTGAGAATCGATGCTTGAATGGAACAAGATTATGATTGGTTATCTAAAACTACGGGCAAATTAAGGCAAAAACTTAAAAACAATTAAGGGGAAACTATTTTAAACTAAAAACGCAAAACGAGAATCCTAAAAACGCAACTAAAAACTAGCTAAGGCGAATTTAACCCTAAAAATTCAAACTTAGTTTCTAAACCTTTCAAATGACAAAAGAAATTTTCCAAAAAAGATTTATATTTTTTTGGCCTTTTAATAATTTTTTATGAATTAAAACCTAATAATCTATTCACAAAAATAAATTTCTAGAAAATGACAAATTAATTCCTAAAAATTTCAAAAAATGATTTTCTACTTTAGAAAAGTCTAAAATATCATAAAAACTCAGAAAAATATTTTTCACTACTTTTAATAATTAAAAACTATTTCTTAAAATTAATTTAAAAAGCTAAAAATGAAATTTAAAATCTAAAAATGATGAAAAAGATTTTAAACTTTGTAAACTTAAAACTAATTATTCTAAATCTAAAAACAATTTTTTTGTATTTTTCTGAATTAATTTACTATTTTTAAATAATTTTCCAAGTTACTCCAATTATAAAAATAATACTCATTATGGTGGTCTCGAATAGTATACCAAGCCAAGTTCTAAAGTTTACTACACTGGCACACTCATATATTTGTGGAATTTTTAGGTAAAAATAGGGAAACGAAATAGGCTTAATCCTCACAATATGGAAATAAGGGTTATGTGTGTGGGTTATGCAACTAATAATCTTACGAAAACATGCTAACATTTTTAAATTTAAGCATATTATTGTGAAAATAAGGACAAGTGGCGTTCTAATTCATCTCCCCCCACTTAAGATATACAATGTCCACGTTGTATAAATATAAAAGGAAATAGAGGAAATATAAAGAATTAGAACAAAAACTCCCTTGGGATTTGCTCGGTATGATCCTCCATGATAAGTATTTAAGCAATAATGTGCGTTGAAAAAGCGTCTGAATACCAGCATGATTACAACACACATATATTCCATAATATATGCACACCATAATTTTATCAATCACGTTCAGTACGTCTCTGTTTTAATATAAGAAAAATCACAGCAATCGTATCTCCTAATAATCGTTGGTTAGAAAATAAAATAAAAACGAAAAATGTACAGGACATGAATACTGTCACACCCCGCCTAGGCGGAAACACGAGGCGTAACATCATGGATATCATCACAACACAATGGTGTCAACAATAGAGAGAACTAAATGAAATAGATAAACAAATGAGACACAATGTGTCATGACAATATCTAACACAAGATAAAGGAGTCTTGCATTACGAAAACAAAGTCATACCACAAGGAAACATAATCCAAAAGTCTAAACATCCAATAAACAATCAAATAGCAAACAATTCAAATGCTAAAAAAAACTCTAGGACTTAGACTCCGCATGCAATGCCTATGGTCTCACTAGCCACTCCTCCTAACTTCCTTATCCTCAAGAAGATTACCTAAAAATGATGCTTAAAACGTCAACATAATGTTGGTGAGAGTCATAGGTTTAAGACACGATAATCAAATCCAACTGTAAATTACTATGATAATAAAGAAAACATTGCAGGACAATAAATGAACTATCATACAGGCTAACATGCAAATCCAATCAATCACACAAATACCCAGCAAACGACCACAAGACGTCTCATATCGTACCAAGGTCCCTGTGGTTACCCCCTTAGCCCAGGCCATGGATACTCCCAAAGTAACCTTCCTGCTCGCTAGGCCATAGTACCATCCACTAAACAGGCCATGGATACCCGCAGGTGATCCCCCCTGACTTAGTTCGCAATTCTCAATATCACATCACAAAACATGTAGCACACAACATACAATAGTCACGTATAGTCCATGCATCTTTGACAACACATTATCACAATAATCAAAACATTTCCAAACACTTTGCATCATTTCCACCCTAATAAATCATAAGAAAAGAGGGGCTATGAAACTCACCTGATGCACAAGCATCTTCCAAACAATATCAACACAAGCTACATAATACAAACACAAACATGTTACACGCGACCAAGTTAAAAGCTCAAGTCCATGTAACACTCATATGATGAATGTATAAGGGGTTGATTAACCATCAGGGGTTGCCCTGACACCATGCCCAACCTTAACCATCTTGTTAACACATTATACTAGTTAACTACAATTTATCTAAAAATGCAGAATTTTAGCGTGTCTTAACCAACTTAAAACCCATACTTGCTGACCTTTATAAATTATACCAAAAATCATCTAAGCTCATTTATGAGTTTACTAACTACCTTGTGATTCTCAAGTATCCATTACATGTGTAACTATCCCAAATAAAATCAAACTTCAAAACTGTCCCAATTCAGATATAATTGCAACTAATTAGAGGCTAATTTTCTTAGGGAAGTTAATATACATATAAAAATTAACTTCTGTGTTTTGGCTAACATTAATTCGAATTTTAAATAGGGGTTTTACCTCTCTAATTCTGACCTAAATTTGACCCGTATTTACTGTTTTGACAACTTTTCTTGCAATGACCATTTGACTAACTTCCAGAACTCAAAATCGATCGAGGCTGGACTTTTTGAAAAGTACATTCAATGAGCTACTGTTTAGAGTCTAGAAACACTCAAAAACCTATTACCATCATAGAGATATTCACTCGTGAACACAGCCTTAAATTTTGCTCACCCTAAATCAAGATCTGACATAAACCCTAACATGAAACATGCATGATCATAACCCTAGACTAACCCTAATCATTATTATATCATTAATGTTCCTTTATTTTCTGTATTTTTTATAAACCCTAGATCCATCACATTAAATGTTACATGAATATATAAATTAGATAGGATTAACATGCTTACCTTGAATGCTAGAACCTAAACAACGATTCTTGAGGTTTTCCTTGGATAAAAAATAGAGGTCGATATTTCTTTGGCTATGGGGGCTGTGATTTCGACCAAGATGGAGAGGGAAGGAGTTATTTGTGAACCAGGTTTCTTCTAATATATCTAAATGGTATCCTAATCCCCCTATAATTCCACTTTTACAAATTTAGTGTAGGTCCTTATCAACAGGATCTAAATGAGCCTTACACGACTTATAGTCCTTTAGATAAATCCAAAGAAACTATGAGAGACAATAACCGTGAATACAAATATTGATGCGGAATATCAATATCTATACCAAGATGAACACAAGAACAATAAGCTAAAAATACTATTACTATTACTATTTGATTGTGAATGCTCAATCAACCGATGTGTTTTACAATACTATACTACGTTCCTTTTATAAGCTTAAGGAACCCTAAACGCGTTAAGAGATAATGCTTATCTCTTCCTAGATCAACGCTAAGAGATAACTATTACTATAATTACAACCAGACTTAACTATTTGACAAAACAGTATTAACTTTAATACTGCCAGACCTAAGTTAAAGCTGGCAGACTTAACTTGCTCTACCAGACTTAACTTATATAATTAACAGTACTAACTATCCTTATCAGTACTAACTATAACTAACAGACTTAACTTTAATACTAACAGTATTAAGTCCGTTTACAATATTTTTCCTAACAATCCTCCCCTAACTTGATCTTCATGCATGAACTTCAAGTTCCTTCAGAATATTCTTGATCTTTAAACACTTTAAGCTTCTTCTTGGGGTTTAGAGGATTGTCTTAAACTTCTGTCTTCAAAATAATAAGTCTTTATGTCTTCAAATCTTGACAAAACTATCTTTACTCTTGTATCAGCGAACCTTGACAATGTTGTACAATCATAACATAAATTTTCAGTCTATTCTCATCACTTCATGTGTGTTAACTCTGTGGGGTGGGAGAGGTGAATCATTGAAAAATGTAATGGATTTAGATGTCTCTTTACCAGTTAGCCATTAACTCTGGAGTAAGGCAGTTCTTTGGCCCACAGAAAGTGCATGTCCAGGACCAATCTAGAAAACCATTTCAACTCTCAGAACTTGAAACCTTGGTGAGGATGAATACCATATGATTTTTGGCAAACCCTAACAGCCATCAACGGATTTTGATATCCTTTACCGTAGCCGATTGCTCAGGGCAGTCATTCTTTAGTATAAATTCTATGTGAATAGAAGACCCTACACTTTTGTAAATTGTCACCATGGAACGATTTGATAGTCTTCTACCAACAGCCGTTTGCTCTTTGGACTAGTTAGTTCTTATGCTTAACATGGTGAAACAAGGTACCAATTTTTGTGTGGTTCTATAGCCAACACTCAAACCCCTTTCTTCATCAACATGAGAGATGTGATGTGTCTTCATCATTAGAATCTTCCAATTCATCCAATTGGTGTCTCCAAACTTATCACTCCAAAGCCATAAACTTTTCTTCTTCAGTTCTAGCTTCAATTCCAGCATTTGTGAAAGTACTTTTCCTTTGTCCGAGGATATTTGCTTTCCACAAGCATATGAACACAAGTCCAGTACTTTCATTATAGTAAATTACTCTGAGAACTAATGAAGTTTCCACTGATAAGCTTCCCAGTCTTGCTGTGTATCCCAAAAGATCAGTCCGATCACCTTGATTAAACATAATCATCGATCTCCCCAAAGCATCCAGTCAAATCCTTCAGGAAGCCTATCTTTATATCTTCCATGATTAGCTCAAATAAATAACTTCAAATCTTCTCTGTCCAAAATCGATAAACTCCATTTTAAGGTGCGAAGAATCTCTGATGACATTACTCTTGTTACCTTAATTCAGAAATATCTCATCGTTGGTTTGATCATGTTGAGGTTTATGTTTTGTAAGGAAAAATGAATTGCCATTAAATAAGGGAAATGTTGTATTAAACCTCTACATCAACCACTTTGTCCTCATCAGGAGCATATGTAAGCATATCTTCAGATCATCATCTTCTCTTAGTGAGACTATAGCCATGCTTTCTCCTTTTTGCTTTTAACTTCCCTCCTTGAGCCCTAACTTCCTTTCTTTGCTCCTTCTTCCTTTGAACTTCCTCTAGGAACAGATCATCCTTCTTTTCTTTCCTCTTTATCAGCATCTTTCCTCATTAATCGTTTTTAATTGCTCTCTCATTCTTCTTCCGATCCAATAGCCACAAAGTCAGATACTTGCTTCTTGATTATCTCCATACATACTTGAATCTCCTCAATGACTTAGACTTTAACTCACATGCCTTCTTTGTTTTTGCGACATGTTTCAATAATATCACTGATTTCTAAGCTGAGATATTGTTGGTGGGCTTGTTTTCTGAAATAGCACTCCTTTGTCTTGCATGAAACTTCATTGGGCAGCAATTGTGTCATGTAAGAACTTTGCTCTTTCCTCAATAGAATATCTCCCCATTCCTTCTTTTGAATTCTTTTCAGCGAAATCTGATCTGGCATTTAATCTTGCTTGAATGTAGTCAAAAATTCAGTTGCATGTGCTTCTCTGCAGCTTCTTCCTCTTGCTCTTAACCAATCTTCTAGAACTAAAGTGCATCAAGATCAATTATGTCTTTGTGTTTCAACATCATTTCAGCCTTGCACTCTTTTAGCTTCCTCTAAATCTGCTAACTCTTGAAGCTCTTTTGGATTGTCTTTGATGCTTGAACTCCAGCTTGAGGGTCCTCTTTCAGTCATTGCTCCTTTCCTTTTCTCCTTTAACCCTTCTGCCCTCACCGTATTAACTTCAGCAGCACGAACTTCACAGATTAACCTCCGCAGCATTAACTTCGATCATATTTAAAAACATTGAGCTGAAGGTGTACTATCAGGATTAAGTTCAGCAGTATTAACTTGAGCAGTATTAACTTGAGCAGTATTAACTTGAGCTGAATCAGGTTCTTCAAAATGAAGAATTTTGGTAGGAGTTTTTGTAGACTTTGATTTTCTTTTGTAAATCTTGCTACCAAGAGGTGCTTGTGATCCCTTAAACCCTTCTGAAGCTACATTTGTTAAGATCTGTGCAGCCTCTAAAGTGGAAGGACTTATTTGTTCTTCTTGAGCCTCCCCTGAACCCTTGCTCTTTTCAGGAGTAACAAATGTATCACCTTGATCTGTTTCAAAAGGAACTTCTTGATCCTGACCCTCTGCATCCTTAGCTTCTTTACTCTTCCTCTTCTTCCTCAACTTGTTTTCTAGCTTTTTGAGGACTCTCTATCACTGGCAAATTGCTGTCCAAGAGCTGCTAGTTTTCACATCATTCCATTTCTAAAGATTTTTACTCTTGACTCCACCTAGTACAATATCCATCAGTTTTCCTAAGTTGTTCACTTCTTCACTATATATAGATGCCTTATCTCAGTTTTCATGTAAGGTGGTAGACATGTTGATAAGAAGGTTCAAATGATGGACCTTCTGTATCATGATATGAAGGTGATGGTATTTGAGGAGATGGTGGCAGAGTTGGTTGAATGTCAGGAATGCTAGAGACTGGTGGAGGTGATGTTGTTTGTACAGGTTGAGTTGGAGGTGTTATAGCTGTTGGTTGTACACTTGATGGTTGAGGAGGTGGTTGTACAGAGTGAGTTACAGTGGGGAGGTGGTTTGTGGTATTTATACATGAATGATGAGTAGCTGGTAATAGACTGAGATGGTTGTTGGAATCAGCACTTGGTTGAGGGTTGACCTGATCAATGGATAGCATAACAGCAACAATGGTCTAGTAACCTTGAAAACCTCTTTTCATATTTCCAAAAAATCTTTTGGTTAAGATACAGGAAAAAGGTTTTTGTTTTCAGTTTGAACATTCAAAACATTTGAAGAAAACGAGTGGTACATTAAAAACTATGGATTCCATTTTAAATTTGAGATCATACCTCAAAGATAAGTTTTGAAAAGTTAAAGTCTCTTCCGTGAAAGACAGATCAAAGCAATGGCGATGTTGCTACCAAACTGATCCCATCCTCCACTTTGGAGCTTAGACAGTGAAGAATATGATGGATAAATTCTCCATTGGGTGTAAAGTGAACTTTTCCAAAATGTAAAAGTTCTGTCATTTAAATACCCAATAATTTTGCAATCCTGCAAAAATCCTTCATTTGCAACATATGCATCCCCTGAAGCATCTGCTAATTTGGAGTTGCCCTCCTAACACTCTCAGTAAATTGATTCAATGGTATCTATTGTTTCATTAATTGTGAGTCCCCATCTGGGGGAAGTGTTCTAGCAGTTGCAGTCAGCGCAAAACTGCATGACAAGAAAATCATAGACATTGGATTGTGAGTGAGAGCATACCTCAATTTTGATCTTCTGAGGAAATCCACTATCTCTGTGTACCCAGCACTCTCAGTGGGTTTGAATAAGAAACCCACTTGGTTGTGCTTATCGCAATACTTGAGTTGCGCCATTGGAACACTTGGTGAAAATATTTGAATCTTTTAAAAATTAGTACTGGTGATGTGACGTTTGACAGATTAGGTCTGGTAGTGGAAGTAATTTTAACGATTGCTTTTGGAAAAATAATAGGGTAAATAGTGATAAGGATGAAAGAGAAATTACTTTAATCCCTATATAAGTACTCTATCAGCCGTTTCAGCGCTAAAAAAACTATCAACGGTTATGTTTGAATAAAATAAAATTGATTTTATTTCAAACAGTATTAAGTGAAAGCTACCAGACTTAAAACTTGTACTACCAGACTTAAAATAGTCAACCAGTATTAATAGTAACTCATCAGACTTAACATATTTTCAACCAGTTTTAATAAAATTTACAGCAAGTAGACCACAACATCATTACTTACAACCAAATTGCATCCAATTAGCAAGTGACCCCTGGCACTTTTTTTTTTCCTTTTCCATGCCCAAGTTTGATCTTGCTTCACTCATTCAACACCAAGTAGTACCTGCAAAGTTATCCTAACAATAAAGACAATCTAAATCTAACTTAGACTCACAAATTAACCTAGGATAACTACAGAATAACACTTAATACTAGGCTACCCAGATCTAATTACTAAATGTCTATCAGAACTAACCTAAAATTATACTACGTAGAATTAATTCTACCTAATACTACCAGGATTACTTCTCCAAGACTACCAGGATTAACCTAAATTGAACTTTAATTAAAACATTATAAAATTTACACCTTTTCCTCCCCTTAAATGTAGCTTACGGGTTTGATCATTACCAATGCTACATACCACGTAATTGACCGGGTCCCATCAATGGTTTTTGGTCAACAAGTCACTACATTAAATCTGTGTGAATTTTCTTTCTCCACACTTATGACTTCTTCTCATAACAAGCCTCTGAGAAGTGATTCGATTCTCAATGTGTTTGGTGTCTTGGAATGATAGACAGTGTTCGTCACAATGCAAATTGTGCTTTCATTATCAAGTGGATTTTGTATCATGAAAAGTTTTATGAAACCAAAGTCCACATTTGATTTGAACCCACAACACTTGTTCCACAGCAATGTGCAGCAGCCACAAATTCAGCTTCAGTTGTTGACGTGGCTACAATAGTCTTTTCTTGCATTGCCATGAGATACTTCTTTGACCAAGAAATTGACAAACCACCTGATGTGGATTTCCTGTCAAGTTGGAACCACCATAGTCACTAATCAGAGAATCTTCCAAATCAAGGGTGAGATCCTAGGATACCAAAAATCCCAAGTTGGGTTTGCGCTTGAGGTACTTTGAAGAGCTCTTATACAGCATAGAGATGAGAAGTCTTGGAGTACCTGAGAAATGAACAAACACCTACTGCATACATAATATCAGGTCTAGAAGGCATTAAGTACATGAGAGAACCTAATCATAATCGTACAAGTGTACATCTATAACAAAAGCTTCTCATCTTTTGTTAAGGATTCAACTTGGGTTTCCCCATGATGATGGCAAAGCTTTGACATTCACAGATCAAACTTCTTGAAGCATGTCGCTACAACTTGTCCTGAGAATGAAGATTTGCCGTCCTTGTTCTGTTTGACTTGAAGACCTAAGAAAAATGTAAGTTCACCCATGGAGCTCATTTGAAATCGGCTTTGCATCAAAGCTTCAAAGTCAGCACACCAAGACTTGTTGGTAGATCCAAAAAATGATATCATCTACATACACTTGAACCAACATGATATCCTTCTTGTTTCTTCTAATGAATAAAGTCTTGTCAATAGTGCCCCTCTTGTATCCATGCTTCTCTAGGAATGTTGACAAAGTAGCATACCAAGCTCTAGGGGCTTGGTGCAATCCATACAAAGCTTTGACCACCTTGTACACTTTTGTAGGATGGTCAGGATCAACAAAACCAGGAGTTGTGAGACATAGACTTCTTCATCAATAGTGCCATACAGAAAAGCACTCTTGACATCCATTTGATAGACTTGAACCCCATAAATGAGGCAAAGGCCAAAACAACCTGATAGCTCAATCTTGCTACAGGTGCAAAAAACCTCATCATAGGTCAATCCCTTCTTCTAAGTCTATAGACCCTTGAGCCACTAGCCGGCTTGTTTCTGACAACTACACCTCTCTTCATCCTTCTTGTATCTGTAAACCCATTAGTACCTATCACCTAAGCACCATGGGTATAATCAACCAAAACCCATACTTGTTTGACAGCTTGAACTGTCAAACATTCTTCTTGCATACTTCCACCCAGCTTCCATCTTCAAGGCTTCTGTCACTTTTCGTGGTTCAAACTGAGATAGAAAGCGAAGCAAAAACAGTGTTGTTGATCTTATGATTGCTTCTTTTGGTGTCTTGAATTAGCTCACTAGAGCAATGAATCTCAGTGATTTTCTTGAGAGAGCTTCTAGTCTGAACAAGTGTATTGTGGCTCATCCAAGGATTTGACTTTGAGGATGAGCATTGTGAATCCTCAGGTGGGTTGGTTAGACATCTACCTCATCAGGAGATTGTTGAAATCAGTAAATAACCCCATCATCATCATAAGAAGCTTGTTCCAAAAATACCTTCCAAGAATTATCATAAATCCTAATTTCAAGGCATCTCATCATCATCATCCATCAGAGAAGACTCTTCTACATTATGAGCACTAGGCTACAGCCTCTATCTGACTAGAAAACTTGCCTCATACCAGTATTAAGATTACCACTACCAGTATTAACATTATCATACTGTAGTGTTTTGTAGTACTGGTCCAAATGCTTCATAAGCCCAGTGCACAGCTCTTTTCAAAGACCATAATGATCATCAGCATACTTGATATGGATAGAAGATGGCTCTAATGAGAGACCGTTCTTTTGTAGGCATTGTGGTTCATAACCAGCTGCTGTCTAGAAGTAGAAAAACCACAAGGAGGTTCATCAGCCTCTCATCTGCACATCAATGTCCACGACCTCATTTGAACCTGCATGGATGTTACTTGATTTTGCAAGATACAGGTATATAGTTCTTAGAGTCCATGTAAATAGTCTATGTCAAACATCCACCAATTGTCCTAAGCCCTGCACACATTGCTTTTTTTCCTCTAAAAGTTACATAAGATTTACGTTCCCCATTTCTTTGTGACTAAGTTCTAAACCCTAAAGGCTTTACTGATCACAGAGTAACCAACAAGATAACCCTCATCAGACTTTCCATCAAACCTTCCTAGTGGCTAAGAAGTATAGAGAATGTCTCACATGGCACCAAATGGTCTTATTAGCTTAAGGATGGTTTGTGCAAACAAGAGCTCATAAGGTGTTTTGGTTTTGAGGCTTTGTCACCCGTACTTGTTGAAGGTATAGCAAGCATATTGAACTGCTTCTCCCATAAAGTGTAGCAAGAGTGATCAACTAGCATAGTCCTAGCAGCCTCTATAAGGTCCTATTCATTCTCTCACAACCCCATTTTGCGTGAGGATTTTGCATTACAAAACTCCTTGTTATACCCTTTCCCCACAGAACTCAAGCATACCCCTGTTTTTAAATTCAGTCCCATTATCTGATCTAATGATTTTAAAACTTTTTTGAGATTAAGTTGTTTTCTATCTATTTGTGTTTGTATAAAGTCTAAGAAATGCACTTTCCTCATCCTTTTTGGCTAGAAAGAAAACCCAACAGAACCTTGAACAGTCATCAGTAATCACTAGACAGTAACTTGCATGGTTGATACTCCTCACAGAAGTTGGTCCAAATAAATCCATGTGCAAGGTATGTAATGGGTGGGTCACATATCTATCCATCTTGGTCTTACAGGAGGCCTTGTGTTGCTTTCCCTTCTGACAAGCAACACAAGTGTGGTCAATTTTTGAAACTCTTGAAGGTAACCTCTAACTAGATTATCCTTTACAAGTTTATTTAAATTTTTGATTAAGGTGACCTAACCTCCTGAGGGGGGGGGGGGGGGGGGGGGGGGGGGGGGGGGGGGGGGGGGGGGGGGGGGGGGGGGGGGGGGGGGGGGGGGGGGGGGGGGGGGGGGGGGGGGGGGGGGGGGGGGGGGGGGGGGGGGGGGGGGGGGGGGGGGGGGGGGGGGGGGGGGGGGGGGGGGTGGGGGGGGGGGGGGGGGGGGGGGGGTGGGGGGGGGGGGGGGGGGGGGGGGGGGGGGGGGGGGGGGGGGGGGGGGGGGGGGGGGGGGGGGGGGGGGGGGGGGGGGGGGGGGGGGGGGGGGGGGGGGGGGGGGGGGGGGGGGGGGGGGGGGGGGGGGGGGGTGGGGGGGGGGGGGGGGGGGGGGGGGGGGGGGGGGGGGGGGGGGGGGGGGGGGGGGGGGGGGGGGGGGGGGGGGGGGAGCCACAATTTAGCTTCATTAATGAGCTTATATGCTAATAACAAGTGTATCCTTTTGAAGCAATCAAACAGTTTTCATATCAAAAGTAATACTTTTGTGTTGCCTAGGAACTTTAAGAAGAACCTGATTTTCCATCAGGCATCTGAAGTCATAGACACACTAAACATTCTTTTTTAGTAAAAAGTACATTTAGCTTTTATCACATATCTGAAGATATGGAGAATAAGTTAAAATGTCCAAGTTCTTTCACAAAAGTTCCACAACATCAAAAACTAAAAATTCCTAAACTAATAGTACCTTACCACTTATACTTCCTTTACTTCCTCAAAAGTACAGATCCCACTTTGTTTAATTCGACAGATAATCTTAAGATGTGCCCTGTTACCAGTCCATTGTGCCCAACATCCACTATCAAAAATTCCTCTAAGCCCATATGCTTCAGTGGATATCCTGCACATACAAACAGAGATTAGTTTTTCTCATTGGGACCCAAGCCTTCACAGGCTTGGTCTGCTTGTGGACCTTGAGAAACATTAACTATTTGAATCCGGGGTTGGACCCACTATTGGTATCGGAGAAGTGGTTGTTGTTTTCTCCAAACACAACCTGCTGAGGTCTTAACAGCAGTACCCATTTTGCCCTAACAGCATAATTATTTGACTTTGTTATGCTGTATTCTTTGTCAAGGTCTAATTTTCAGGTGATCTTTGTTTGAACAACATGTACCTTTGGACTTTTTAAAATGTCACCTGTAAGTCGGTTTAGATAATACTGGTCTAGTTATTCTAGGCAGTATTAACAGGCACTCTACCAGAATTAGCAATTTGTTTGCCATTATATAACTCTAGAACTACCCAGACATATTTGTAGTACCAGAATTAACCAACATGCTACCAGAAGTAACATGTCTTGCCAGAATTAACTCTAAACTAACCAAACTTAAGTTGTATAACCAGAATTAACATACATGCTACCAGAACTAACATGTTGCTTGCCAGTATTAAAACTAGAAGTACCAGACTTAATATGAGTGCCAGAACTAACATGCAAACGACCAGAACTAACATTTTGCTTGCATATTAACAATTTACCCTACCAGTTTTATCATTCTGCTAGCAGTACAAAATTGGTCTAATGTTATTTTAGTTGTACAGGTCTGGGAGTGACTTGATTTGCTTTTATTCACCCTGTTTAAGTTAGTCCAGGGCCTGGTGTAGCATTTGCCTACTTTTTGGCCATGAAATTACCCTTTAGCTCTGATAAAGCACTTCCGTTGCCATCTTTTTCTCAATAATAGTTACAAATCCTTAATCAATGACTACGGGGGGGGGGGGGGGGGGGGGGGGGGGGGGGGGGGGTGGGGGGGGGGGGGGGGGGGGGGGGGTGGGGGGGGTGGGGGGGGGACTTCCACACACAAAACATGATTTTGCTTCAAAAAGAATAGCCTGCACCCTAATTCCCTTTCCATCTATGGAATTCCAATTTTGAGTCTATTATTTGAAGGAATAGTGTAGGAGACACATACAAATATTTAGACTTAGGGTGAATAGATGGTTGTTTTCTAATTGTTGCTAGGATTTTTACATGCTGTGCACAACTAGGGTCAATAGTTTGTTGGGGTTCAGGCACTTGTGGTTGAGTCTTTTGGGTGGAAACAGGGTCATCATTGACTGAATGGTCAGATTCAGTTCCTTCTCCCCAACAACTGTTTTGGAGTGACAGGTTGAGTAGTGATCGAACTAACACCAACCCCAGTATTCCCAATCCCCAACAAGTCATTAGAATGGACAGATGGAGAAACTAATGGAGCTAGCATTAGACACTGTAGGACTATAGATTGAGGTTGAGGTCCATAAAAGCCATACTCTACAAGAATCATCCTATGTCCTCCATGTTTCCCTAGGGGATAGTCACCACAAAGAGATGGGGGACACCTTTATTCTCTACTGTTTAAATCTGCTGTACAGTGAATGTCCATAGATATCCTGATCAGTTCCTAACTGGCAAAATACCTCGATCCATCTCTTCCTCAAACTTAGGACCTCAGCATATAGATTTTAAGCTATATCCTAACCGTAAAAAAAAAAAAAAAAAACTTTTAATGGGGAGTAAATAAAAATTTTTGGGGAAAAAAAAAAATAAAAAAAAAAAATTGTGTGTGTTTGTTGTGTTGTGTGTGTTTGTTTGGGGTGGGATGGGTTGTGTTGTTGTGTGGTTAAGCTTAACAGTTGATCTCATCACCACAATCAATAAGCTTCCAAAGATGTTTAGAGGATGCAAACCAAAGAATCAACAATTTTTGTAAAGCAACTTTATCTTGATCAGCTTTCATTCCTATTCTTCTATACTTTTCAACTTTTCATCTTTTTTCAAAAATTTGATTAGCTTGAAAGAGTAATTTTTCATTTAAGGAAATTTGTTGTTTTGTGGGGAGCATTAAGCTTAGCTTCTACTTTTCTTAAGACCTATCATATGGGCAATTTAAGGCAGCTTTCTGTCACCAAATTCAGATTGCAATTCATCATACTTAGCTTGAAGAGCATTATATGAATCTAAACATAATTTAGAGCACATTGATACCTCATTATTGACAGTGAAAGCCATTAGAGCATGATGATTTCTCATCTGTAAGTACTGTTCTACCCAATTGTTTGACCTCATCAATGGTCATCAAAGCCTCCTTTTCAGTTCACACTTGGCTTTGAAATCTTGACCTCTACTGCTTCCTGCCTGCTTCCATCTATTTACCTTTAAACTTGCACTCCCTAGCAAAAATGTCCAAGTATTGTTACAATTGAAACACTCAACCATAATCTCTTATCAAATGACACATGCATTTTTCCCATCCACTCTTGGCACTTCTACCTTTCTTCATATAGAACTTCCTTTAGACTTGATGGCAGTCATAGCAATTTGCCAATTTATATCCATCTCTTCCAAATCCAGATCATCAATTTGATCTAGGTCTTCATGTATCAAATCCACATCATCAGCATTTGTGGCTAGAAAAGAATGGATAACTTCATCAGCAAGACCAGGAGTAGCAGTTGGTGTTGCTTTGGAAGAGGAAGTGGTATAAGAACTATTCTCCTGAGTTGATGTGGCCTTATGCTTGCTGATGAGGCTTTAGCTTGTGTTAGAAAACCACATAGTCAGATGTGAGAGAAGAAGATGATGTCTTTTGAATGTCTTGTTCAAAGACACTCAGATTATTGTATAAATCATCTATTGACAGTGTGTCAATATTCCCATCTTGTTCTCATAGTCATACTAAACTGCCCACGCAGAGGAAAGGGAACCTCAAGAACTTGTGATTTGCATCTTCATCTGACACACAAGCACCAATGGGGGTGGGGGGGGGTGGGGGGGGGGGGGAGGGGGGGGGGGGGCATCCAACTTGATTAGAAGTTTTTGAAACTATCAACCATTCTCCAAACTTTATCCTTAGAAGATATAGTAAATGCTTCAAACTGTTGTTTTAAAACAGCTTTTTGCATTTTCTTTGAGTTTGCATTTCCACCAAACCTTGTCTTGATAGCTGCCCAGATCTCTTTGGCATCATCCATGCCATGAAAACGTCTGAGATGATCTTTTGGAACAGCCATTAGCAGTAATGTCTGTTTCCTTTCTTTTTCATCAGCAACCTGTTCTGCCTGTGTGGTTGGAGGAAGTATCCTGTAAACACCATCCTTGCCTTTGGTGACACGCTTCTTCGAGTTTCCATTCTGAATTACTTTCCAAACCTCATTATCTATATACTCAAGATAATGTTCCATCTCCATCGCCCACGTATCATAAATCATCCTTTGAATGGACAGGCAGTTTGAATAATTGAAAGTGTATTTGTGGTGATTAATTGTGGTGTTTACAGGAGAATCTCCTTTGTTGTGCTGGTACAGATCCAGCCAAAGATGCTTCATCAATGAAGATAAAGTTCCTCATCAACATGAAGAGAGAAAACATCGTTTGCCAGACAAGACTTAACTTAAATTTGTGAATAAAGGTTTTGATCTTTGTTCAAACTTGTGTAAAGTCCCTTTGGTGGCTCTGATACCACTTGTAGGTCCTTATCAACAGGATCTAAATGAGCCTTACACGACTTATAGTCCTTTAGATAAATCCAAAGAAACTATGAGAGACGATAACAGAGAATATAAATATTGACGCGGAATATCAATATCTATACCAAGATGAACACAAGAACAATAAGCTAAAAATACTATTACTATTACTATTTGATTTGTGAATGGGCGCATCACGATGTAGTTTACAATACTATACTACTTTCCTTTTATAAGCTTAAGAACCCTAAACGCTTTAATAATAAGGCTTAACTCTTCCAGTATCACGCTAAGAGATAACAATTACGATATTACACCAACTTTAACTATTTGACAAAAAAGTCATTAACTTATACTGCCAGACCTAAGTTAAAGCTGGCAACCTTTAACTTGCTCTACTCAGACTTAACTTATATAATTAACAGTACTAACTATCCTTATCAGTACTAACTATAACTAACAGACTTAACTTTAATACTAACAGTATTAAGTCCGTTTACAATATTTTTCCTAACATTTAGCACTCCTAAATCCTTTTAAACTCTATATGCCGATCGTCCCCCCTATTCATTATTTTATATATTTTATTTATTTATTTATTTATTTATTACCCTATTACTTATATTACCTTAAGTTTTTATAAAAACCTAAGCTAATTTGTGTAAACCTTTTTACATAAACGCCACCTACTAGACTTTCTAAAAATAACTTTTCATTTCACATTTCACTTTCTATTTATGGAAAGTCTACTGTGAACTTCCATATTTCACTCACATACTTCCTTTCCAATAACTTATACTTCTTATAAACGCTTAACTCTTAAAACCAAGAATTGACGTAGCAATGCATGTAACACGTCTTTCATTTCCATTATCACCACACGTGAACAAATGGAATAATCATACCACCAACTCAATATGCACACAAAAAAAGATAAATCATTTAACTCTAAAATGAACATCATGCACATATCGTAAACCACTTCAACATACATATAGAACACATAGCACGCAAGAAACTTACAAAATGGACACTTAGCCATTTCTAAAGGTATAAACTAACCTGCTCAAATCATGGTTGTCACAGTATCCCCTCCTTATGAAAATCTCATCCTGAGATTTAACTAGTTGGTTCAACCGTACGATCACCAAATAACTTAGAATACTTAGACTTCATATAGTCTTCGCGTTCCCAAGTGAACTCGCGACCACGCTTTGAATTCCAACAAACTTTCACAAGTGGTATTCTACTACGTTTCAAACTCATAACCTCACGATCCATAATTTCTATAGGTTCCTCAACAAACAAAATCCCCTTGTCGAGATTTTGATTTCATTCAACGACACATGCAAATTAGCATCCGCCAAACACTTCTTTAGATTTGACACATGAAAGGTGTCATGCACGCTATTCAACTCCTCAGGTAACCTCAACCTATAAGCCACAAGGCCAATCCTTTCAAGGATCTCAAACGGTCCTACATATCTTGGTGCTAACTTACCCTTCTTTCCAAAACGAATTACGCCCTTCCAAGGCGTCACCTTTAACAATACACGATCTCCCACCTCAAACTCTAACGGCTTACGCCCACAATCAACATAGCTCTTTTGACGATCTCTCGCCGCTTTGAGATTTTCCTTTATCAATATCACCTTATCTGTCGTTTCTTGTACAAATTCAGGTCCAATCAAACTACTTTCTCAAATCTCTGCCCACAAAACATGTGATCTACATTTCCTCCCATACAAGGCTTCAAACAAAGCATACTGAATGCTCGAATGATAGCTTTTGTTGTAAGATAACTCAGTTAACGGTAGGTGGACACCCCATCTACCACCATAGTCAATCACACATGCCCTTAACATACCTTCCAAAGTCTGAATCACATGCTTACTTTGTCCATCCATTTGAGGGTGATAATTCGTACACTATCTAGTCGTGTTCCTAATGCTTTCTACAGCGTCTGCCAAAACCACGAAGTAAATCTCCCATCTCAATCTGAGATGATCGACACCGAAACTCCATTCCTTGCTACTATTTCATAAATATTAATCCTTGCCAACTTCTCCTCTTGTAATCTTCTCGTATAGCTAGAAATATAAGGTGACTTCGTCAGTCTATCAACCATCACACCAAATCATATCATTCCCACTACTTGACCTTGGTAATTTAGTGATAAAATACATGGTAATTATATCCCATTTTCACTCAAGTATCTTAGGTTGTTGCAGCAAACCAAAAGTATTTAGTATTGCAGCCTTCACATCTTAAACAAGTTCGAATTTTACTAACATAGATAGCTATATCCTTCTCTATTCATGGCCACCAATACATGTCTCCAAGGTTATAGTACTTCTAATCCGCTCCCGAATGTACCAAGTACCTTGATGCATGGGCCTCATCCATTTCACTTCCTACCAATGGAACCTAAATATGATCCATAAAATACAAACTCTCTTCTTATTTCCTTTCCATCTGTTGATCTAAACCATGTAGTCTTTCTACGAGTACGTTCTCTTGCTTGAACGCCTCACTTTGGGCTGCCAATATCATTCTTCTTACTCGTCTTAATTTCACTCTCTCCTTTCTACTCAACGCATCACCCAACTTACAATCGCTTATCAAAGTATACCCAAATCATTTTCAAAGTCTGGAAAAGCCTCTTCTTATCTTCGCTCCACGCAACTTCTGATTCCACTCAGTTAGAGGAAGTAAAGGGAAGTTCAAATCAAAAAAAAATCACGAATAATGTCGTAAACCTGCCAATCCTAAGAATAATCATCCAATTCCTCACTACCTCACTTTTACTCGGGTCCACGTGATTACATTATGGTTGACCACGTAACCGAGAAAATGCACTTCTTCTAACCAAAACTCACACTTAGAAACCTTATCATACAGCTTCTCCTTCCTTCATGACTCCAACACTAACTTTAAATGAACTTCATGTTCCTCCTTCGACTTTGAGTAGGCCAAAATGTCATCAATGAATACGATGACAAACTTACCTAAGTACGGTTTGCAAACCCGGTTCATTAAGTCCTTGAAAACCGCTGGTGCATTAGTTAACTCAAAGGCATAACTGTAGACTCAAAATGTCCGTATCTTGTTTGAAATGCGGTCTTTGGAATGGCATCCTCATGCACTCGTAGTTGATGATAACCTGACCGAAAATCTATCTTTAAGAAAGGACATGCTCCTCGTAACTGATCAAACAAGTCCTCAATCCGAGGGAGTGGATAACGGTTTTTAACAGTTAATTTGTTCAACTTCTTATAGTCGATATACATACGAAAGGATCCATCTTTCTTCTTTATGAATAACACCAGTACTCCCCATGGAAAATGACTAGGTCATATGAAACCCTTGTCTTCCAACTCTTGAAGTTGTTCATATAATTCTTGCATTTCCGAGGGTGCTAGACGATATGGAGACTTCGCGACCGGCGTCGCTCCATGAACCAAATCTATGCGGAACTCAACTTGTCGTCGTGGTGGTCATCGACAAATCTTTCGAAAACACATCAGTAAAATCGCGCGCCATGGGTAAATTACTTATCCTAGGTTCATCTACCTTAGCGTTCATTAGGGCTTTGGCGGCTCTCAAAGTACGTTCCCCATAAACTCAAAGTATCTCATCACCTTCCATCGATATCCTAACCACCTTCTCATGACATACTATCATAAACTTCCTCTTGGATAAACAATTCATTCCCACAATCACATCAAAGCTTCCACGACTCAACGGTATCAACGAACTCCAAGGGTTACGAACAATCAAATAGGATAACAAACGAATATTGAGTCAAAGGCTAGAATGCATATAGGAGATTCCACATATGCAAATAGACGTGGATCAAATGACATAAGAATCCTTTGAAAGAAAGGATACGTATATGCACCGAGTGAAAACACGAACGGAAAAAAAAATAACAGGTGTACTACGACAAAAGAGCACATAAAAAAAATCAATATGAAAGACAAAAATTCTTATACCAATTATTGACTTTACTCGCAAGACCAAATTAAATAATGTTTTTATAAAAATCAATTTAAAATAAAGAAGTCACTTTAAGTATGAAAATCATTTTAAATAATAAATAAAATTGTCTTAAATGTAATCTTTATAAAATTCATTTTGGTTGTCATAAAAATCTAGAGATGGTTATCTAATGGTGTATCGTACCTTACCACTATGAATCACTTTTAAACCTGCTTTTTATAATAAAATAAAATTTATTTAACCACTCAACAATTTTCATATCCTATTTGCATAGGCCATTTAAACATATTCTATTTACAAAGATCATTTTAAACACAGTTTTTCCCAAACACTAACACAATACTTCAAAAGGGCTTTTATAATTAGACATCAATTATAAAATATGTTACTCAAACAAAGGACACCATAATACCAAAAGGGATCGTAAAACACCGTACAGACTCTAACACAATTCTATTGTTTGAAAACGAAAGAAAATACCAGGAACCATATACTCAAAATAAAATCAAACGAACTCGTACAAGAAAAACTTATGCAAGACGTTACGGATCCAAAAGAAAACGTAAGGTCTTATCCGAAATAACGATCAACAGAGCAAACCTAAAAGCATCGATACTAACACGTCGCCAACGGGTTACGAAAACCAAGGGATATACAACCAAGGAAGTAATGATCCACACTAATATGTTAGGAACAATTAGTGCTTAAAAGAAACGTTTGATACTCATACGAGTAATCAATGCAACGAAAGAACTAACGAAACGTGCCTATATCCGAAAAAAGAAGATCCGAACAACCAATATACATCAAGACATCGAATAGGAAGAATCGGGTATCCTTACAAACAAAGTACGATGAAGGGATGCTAAGCTTAGACTTAGGAAATCCGAACAAACAACCGAGCAAACGAGCAATCTCTATAATAGCAATACTAGGTATCCGCAATTACTAGATAGAAGGGAAACTTACTATCTATACAACTCATCTTAACATATCCTCCAATTATGGTAAGAGAATAATTCTCTACCTATACCACCATCCTTATCATGAATACACATATTAAAAAAAACATATTACACTACCACCTTACAACCAAACACAAATAAATGCAATCATGGTCACAAGTCTACGTATGTGATGCCTTTATAATTATGTTGGCCACCATAATTATAAGAGCCTCCTTTCACACGTGTACTTACTTCCAGGACTACCCATTTCAATCATAATTCACATATAAGCACATATACCACATTGCACATCTTAAACCACTCCAACTTAACACATAAAGGATGCTCCATCAAATAACTACTTACTTATATCAAAATAAAATCGAAACGACATAAAGGAAAGAAAGTCTCGCAATAATTCCCAAAATACGAAATATCCAAAAGAAATAATCAATAACAACATGACGAGGTAAAGGACATGATAAACTTATGCTGGGCCTCGCTTGGGTTTGACTTTGCCTCCGCAAGAATCAATCGACTCTGTAGGTCCAGCTCTACTACGTGAATCCGACAAACGATCATCTATCCTATCTCCTTCAGTTCCACAAGAGGCTTCTCTTATGGATCGTTATAACGCTTAAGTCTAGTTGGGAAAACGGTTCCCCAACGAGACTTCTTATGGGTGAGGGAAAACATAGTTAAAATACTAAGAAAGTAATATATATCATATCAAATAATGGTAGACAAAATAACTAAATGAAAACTTAACAAAATATGAAGATATAGGCTATGCAATATAGCAGGGAAACATAGCAGTTATAGCATTAAACACTTAAGCCCTAAATGCATCTACATGAAGGAACCCTAGGTTATATTCTAATCTCAACCACCTACTTCTCTATAACCTAGCTCTGATACCAATCTGTCACACCCCGCCTAGGCAGAAACACAAGGCGTAATATCATGGATATCATCACAACACAATTGTGTCAACAATAGAGAGAACTAAATGAAATAGATAAACAAACGAGACACAATGTGTCATGACAATATCTAACACAAGATAAAGGAGTCTTGCATTACGATAGCAAAGTGATACCACAAGGAAACATAATCCAAAAGTCTAAACATCTAATAAACAATCAAATAGCAAACAATTCAAATGCTAAAAAAAATAAAAACTCTAGGAGTTAGACTCCGCATGCAATGCCTACGGTCTTTACCTAGCCACTCCTCCTAACTTCCTTATCCTCAAGAAGATTACATGAAAATGATGCTTAAAACGTTAACATAATGTTGGTGAGAGTCATAGGTTTAAGACACGATATTCAAATCCAACTGTAAATTATTGTGATAATAAAGAAAACATTGCAGGACAATAAATGAACTATCATACAGGCTAACATGCAAATCCAATCAATCACACAAATACCCAGCAAACGACCACAAGACGTCTCATATCGTACCAAGGTCCCTGTGGTTACCCCCTTAGCCTAGGCCATGGATACTCCCAAAGTAACCTTCCTGCTCGCTAGGCCACAGTACCATCCACTAAACAGGCCATGGATACCCGCAGGTGATCCCCCCTGACTTAGTTCGCAATTCTCAATATCACATCACAAAACATGTAGCACACAACATACAATAGTCACGTATAGTCCATGCATCTTTGACAACACATTATCACAGTAATCAAAACATTTCCAAACACTTTGCATCATTTCCACCCCAATAAATCATAAGAAAAGAGGGGCTATGAAACTCACCTGAATGCGGACATCTGGTATAGTCACGAATAGGGTTACATTTTGGTTAGGACTAAAGCACAAAGGTAGCGTTTGGGTTGAATATAAACTGCCATAGGAAGGTGTTTTGGAATATGTTTTTTAAGAGCTTAGGGAGCATTTTGGTTTAGTTAATAACAGGTTGGGAGTGCCAGAAATCGAAATAAAAAGGTCTGCTTTGGTGTAGCGGAAAAAAAGTCATTAGGGAGCGTTTGTCTGATGTGGGACAGCATGGGGTGTGTTTGTTGTAGATAACAACGCATAACGAAAGAGGCGCTGTTTGGTACATACTGCAATCTTAAGAATACACTCACGCGGTTTGGTGTTTATAATAAATAGGATAAATTAACAATTTAAAGGATTTCTATATATAGGTTTTAAGCGCGTATCTAAATGGTGTTATTGGGTGTAAATAAATATTTATATATTTCCGTCACCGTCTTCTATGCACGCGCTGCGTTATCTTAGATGACCACACGGATGCATACCCAACACAAAAGTATAATGTCCCGTCTTTCGTTGCAACAATCGAGTGCGAGCGGTGTGTGTATAGTTCTAGTCGTTCGTATTCTATAGATATTTTATATACATATCATACTTGACAAACTAATGCCTGAGTCTATATATTATAGACGAGATTCTACATTTATTCACAGCATAAAAACACGAAAGGGGCGTTTGGTTTACATAAATAGGATAATAACATTTAAAGGATTTCATTTATATATTAAACCGGATCTAAATGTGGTATTGGTTAAATAAATATTTTATTTATTATTTCCGTTTTCGTGTTTATAATAACTGCTAAAAGATGTGTTTGGGTTTGCAACACGGATTGATTCAGTGGAGGGAAAATAATTAACTTTTGTTAATATGGAAAACGTTACATGAACGATCAGGTCATGACGAGATTTTTGTAAATCGCTACACTTAGTAAACTTTTACAAATCTTACTTTACTTATTATCCTAAAAAAGGACGAATAAATGCCTTAAGAATTATTAGATCGCGAAGGACCTATAATCAAACGTAAGCTATAATTTTAGAGATTTCATTTACCTAATCCGCAACTTTAAAAACGTGCGTTTACTTTTATACGAGAACGTTTTATTAATTAAATTGGTGATTTCCGAAAACGTGTAGAATTATTTAGTTCCATTTATTCTCACTTATTTTTATCATCTTTCTTATATAATACTTGGAAAGTATTATATAATTAGACCATTTTATTTTAATTGTCACCTTTTAGATATAACACATGTCGTGTATTATATACGTTTCGAGTTATCCTTTTGGTTGTGTACCTTGTTATATAATTCACGGTATAAATTATACCCTTGGTCATTTTTCATTATGTAATATATACATAATATATTACATACTTTGCTTTTATTTTTTAATTTATTTTATTTAACCAACCACCAAACTATTACAACTTGAGATCCAAATCTTTTATCAACGTATCACATTCATCATTCTAAGTTAGTGGGTATTAGCCGATAAGATTAGTTGCAACTTCTTGATCGAGCCGTTCGTTTTCCATTTGTGTTGTGCATAGTATACGCGCATTCTCGCCAATCGTTCTACAACATCGATGTGAGTTTATAGCCCCTCTTTCACTTGTTCTACATTTACTTTACAAATCTCGGGGGAGAATACATGCTCAATACAACTTATTTACATATTCGTTTACAATATCTTTTACATACTATTCTACACACTTGGTTTACATACTTGAATTTGCAATTCATTACAAGCACAATTACATGGTTGATTACAAACTTGGTTTCATACTTTGTCACATACTCATCTGCATACACGTTTATGAAATTGTTTACATACTCATTACAAACTCAATTACTTGATTTATATTACACTCTTTTCTACTTATGGATTTAAGTACTCAAAGCTATTTACGAATACAATGGTTAATTTTTATTGGACACAAGTGTTTTCGGTTATCATCTCCTGTTTACATGTGCCTAAGTAACATAACCCACCATTGCCCATTATCATGAACTGTTAAATTCTTGACCGGAGGACCGGTTGAGGAAGCGCGAGTGTATAAATAGATCTATTTGGGATTGACATCCCTATTCGGGTGAGTAGCTCTCACTAGTTTCGACCGTACTGAAACACGAATGCATACATGTCGGAACAATTTGGATGTTTACGGGTTTGAATATCTACACGGGCCTTTATTTGCATTAAATTGCATACATAGATGTCGAGTTTTCAGTGTCGATGAGCTTTCGCGCAACAGTAGATATATTTATTGGTACTAGTATCTGTATAGTAGACGAACCCATACATTTTGGAAATCAACGATATCACTGTCCATGCTACTTATTGAACATTACTAATTTTTAAACACTTTTCATTATATTGCGGCGAAGCGATAAACACTAAACTCTTTCGATTCTACATTTACTCTTACATCTTTGGCGATTATTATAAATATTGAAATGGTCATACATACTTTATAAATCTTTGGATTTCAACATTTACATTTATACTTACAAAACTCTAAAACTACACCAACTTTAATGTTGACAACATTTAAGCTCTTTTTTCTCTAGTGAAGTTGTTGCTGGCTACTTGAATGTGACAATGAAGTCTAAAAATTATCAACATTTCAAATTATGGATTTCTACTTACATACAAATATCAAAGTCTCGATGGGGTTATATTCAAGCTTTTCATGTGATTGCAATTATGGGACAAATGTTATAGCAATTTTCAAATGAAATCGAACGATATTATTTTTTCAAACGCCACATTTATGAATCGTTCACTTGATATCTTGTAGTTTGTTGTATTTATGAGTAACTCCCCCGGACATATTTCCGCTGCGACACATTTTTGGGGGTGTTACACCGTTACTTTCATTCAATATACGTTTGCTATCAATAAATTTTCCCTATACTGTTTTAGGTGATAGTCTTCATCGCTACATCACATTTCATCTATTTCAACTGTCTTATTAATAAACCCTGTATGGGGATAAATACATGCATATACAAACCATGAATGCTACTATTCTTTTTGTACTGCAGTATTCTGATTTATTATTCTGCCTTAGTAAACTATTTTGCCCCTTTATATCTCCCCCTAACTACATGAAACCATAATTACTCTACGGAGTGAGCACGAGATAGTTGGTCAATAGATCTATTTGTAGTGTTAGGACGACCCCCGTTGGTGTACCCAGTTTCCTCGGTAAACCGAATTACCACATCGATTACGCGAATATACACTCCGGAGCATTTTGGCAAAGAAAGGCACCCATTGAGGCGCTATAATGTATCAATACTTCTTCGCCCGGCTTCTCTAGGTATTCACACAAGCTAATGGAATTAATAATGCGGTTTTCTCCAATACACTGCAGGCTGTCTCTAACAACGTCACTCCAATTATCGCAAACACATATGCATCAAACTTCACTTCAACTTTAACCTATGAATATCACTCATACACATCCCTTTGAGTGTCTGAATTCAGTTCATCTGCATGTTTTACGATCATACTGGATTAAACTTAACAACTCTCTAATGGTACATGAAAGCAAACTGCCGAGGACTTGAAGAAGGCAAAACTGTTATCATTCACCACTTGTGTATTTTTTAGATTTTGGGTCTCCTCCTTTCTTAGAGGATTGTCAGAACTCTACGCATATGGATAATAAATGAATATGATAAACTGATAATTTTCCAAAATAATTGAGTCAAATTGGTCTTTGTAAATTGATTTCAAATGCTCTTGTTTTTTCTTAAATTTTCATTTTCAGAAAGTAATTTTGCCACACTATGCTCTAATTCAATGTTTATTATTTCAATCTCATCAATGTCCTTCTTTACTTTTTCCACACTATCTTTTTCACTCAAAGATTTATCCTATCCTTTAACTTTCTTATGACAGTGTCCTTTTCTTGTGACCTAGCTTTCAATTCATTTATTTAAAATAATTGATTAAATGTAGGACCATTCTGGTTTGCATGAGAATTGTCCTTTTGAAAAATTTCTTGATTAAGTTGAGTTGCTAATTCCAAAGAAATGCAATGCTTTTCTAGTGTTGAATAACTTTTAACAAGTTTATCGTAAACATCTTTTTTAATGAAATATTTCTTTTTGACAAGCTCAGTCTCAAGTACCAGACACTTATTGCATTCATCCACACTTGACGAAAATGCATCCTGAACATCAACAGAGTTCACAACAATATGCACAATTTCTTAGGACACGATTTGGTTCAAGAGTTGATCATTATCAATACGAAGTTGTTTGATTTGAATTTCAAAATCGTTTTGTTCCATAACAATCGTTTCCGTCACAAAACACTGATACACAATTTAAGCTTACTCATCACATTTGGTTAAAAAAATACAGATTTGACTACTTCTCAGTACGCTTACTATCATCTAGAAGAGTTTCTTATCCAACGCGCGCGTCCAAAATGTGTCATTATTCAGAAAAATCTCTACATAAGAAATGGAATTATTTCAGTTACAAAACGTGCTTTTTTATGTTCAAAACCCTACGCACCTGCTGTTATAGCATCAAATGTGGTTCTCTTTTTCACGACCTTGTCAAAACTCTAGCGAATGGGATAATTTAGCTTTTTGAAGAATTGGATCCATCACCCAAACTTACTTAGGAAGTTCACTAGGAGCTATTGTTAAATCTCTATAACAGGTACGTTATGTGACACATAATAGTGTTTCATAAATAGATTAATGTTTTTAAACCTCAGAAACTTATTCCCTGCAGAACAATTCTTCGTAGAGTAACAAAACGTTTACCAAGAATAGTCTTTCACACGTATTTAATTTTAAATAATCAATTGCGATAGAAATCTTATTTTTATAAATTTTACGTGAAATTGATCATTTTGTTTATCCCAAGCATCCTTTGATTGACACTCGTTACTTCCAAAATCAATGTCTCTTCAATCATCAATAACGCGGAAATCAGATCATGCGCATTCTGTTGCAGCCTCCAAAACACACCACTACCATCTCATATCTTGTTAGGAGAGAATCTGCTGAGAGCGCCCTTACTTCATATTACAGGAATGGTATTCAACTAAACCAAGAGCACATTGTTTATAGCAGATGAGTGTCCATTGTAAGCAGAAACTTACATGGTTTCGTTACAGTATAAAAGGCATTGCTTGTGTAGATCGATACAACTTACAAATAATGTTTTCCAGTTCTTTATTTTGTTTTTCCAAAACAATTTCCTTGTCAATGTTTTTAGATTTTTTTCTTTAGATTCTGTTTTGAAAACATTTAATGTTGTTGATAAAGATTCTTTTTCTTTGACATTTTTAGAAAAAGTTTCTTTAAGTGTATCGATCTCCTGCTGAAAAAGCCACAAGCTTTGCATTTCTATTCCGAATTAGGTCATCCAATTTGAGAATCTATTAATTTTTCACGTTTGTACAAATTTACATTTTGTCTTTGTTCAAAAATGGCGACACGTTCTTTGTATCTCTCAAGCTCAGCAAATAATGATTCATTTACCATTTTATTCGTTTGATTTTCCTTGTCCAAATTAGCTACGTGATTAGTCATTTGTTCAACCAAAGATAGAACCAATAAATCATTTGGTGCAAAATAATTAGTATCCTGAATACCCGCATCTTATGAATCTTGCAGATATTGAGAGTAAGGAATGATATTGCTATAATTGTTTGTCTCATTATCTGGAAAATCGATAATATGTGTTTGTTCAGAATACGTCATCTCTTGCACATCCTGATTAATCATATCATTCGGATAATTATCAGAGTATGGTACCTCAGAGAGGACTTCTGAATCATAGTTTAAAAGATTTGCCATCAGAACCGCTTTAGCCAAGGATAAATCATCACAACCCGAGTCATAAGCATCCAAATCTTTAGTCTGGAAAGCTGAATTCTGAGGGATTGTCTGCTAAGCAGCTGGAGATTCTTTTATTCCAAGGTCTGCTAAGAATGCAAGTTGCTCTTTATCCAATATCTGATCGGCTTCTTGTGCTTCGACTAACATCAACTTCTCCTTAAACCATGCAGAATTTCTTAGCCTCTTTGGCTGAGTGCACTGTCTCGCCATATTCCTTTCCCCTTGACAGTTATAACACTTCATAACCCTTGGTTGACTAGCTGCATAATTTTCCCTTGAGGTTGTAGCAATTCCTCTATTTCTAGTGCCAGTAAAACTCTAAGTTTTTCTTCCTTGAATTTGTTGAGCTATGACTCTTCCATCTTGAATGGTTTCCTGATTTCTTGGATTGGAAGACGTTCTAAGTTGATTGTTTGAAGGTGGAAACCTTGATGCCACAGTAGATAGGAATGCCATTGCTTTGTTAATGCATTCAATTGGTTCTTCTTCCTTAATGTTATGTAGGAAAGCATGGACAGAGTCAATTGAGGAAATTCAGCTTAAGATTGTTGTGTCACTGATGGAGATATAAATGGTTGTTGAGAAACTGATTGTTGTATTGGATTGACTAGAGTATGATGTTGTTGATGATGAATAGGTGATGTATAAACTGGTGTGAATTGCTGAGGGGGTGGATGCATTATAGGAACTGAATGTTGTCGAGACTGAGAAGGATTATATAGAGTTTGAGAATTAGCTACCAATGCAAGAGGATCTGGATATCTTTCACGCATGACACGTACTTCCTGAGCATGTCGTTCATGTAAACTAAGGTATGCATACAACTGATATACGTTGGGTGTATAAAAACTCTTTGCTAACTTTACAATCAGTGACAATAACTTGCTCCATTCGGTGAAAGAAGCTTCAGAAACTTGGTTTTGACGTAAACTTGCGGATTTCCATCCTAATAGTATGATGTCATTGATAGTTGAGAGATTCTCCAGTAATACTCATAATTGTTTCACCTGAACTGAAGCAAACTTATCAAACAAGTTGTACAATCTGCATTCACGTTCTTGATATGATAATGCAGCGCCTTTCATTAGTTGCTTGACTTTATCCTAAATATCCTTAGCCACCTCTTGATGGTTTACAAGTACATACATATCATGTGGAACACCGTGAAGAATGATATTAGTTGCTTGAACATCATAGTCATCTTGAAGTTGTTGTGCTTCAGTGAGTTGAGAATATTTCTTAAGTCAAGTCGCCCCATATTCTTCAACAGTTGGGTAGACCAGTGGACCATTGTCGACCGAATCAAGCATCATCCTACGTGTTTCTTTCCTTTAATGAATAGTCGTATACGACTTGCCCATGAATCGTACATTGATTTCTCAATTATTGGAAGACGGTTCTCAGCTCCAGCCACAATTATATGTTATGCTAAAGTAGTCATTGTGAATTTGTTATGTGAAAAGATAAATTCTTGATCGATCAGTGATTAGAGGTTGTTATGTTAAATTGTGGTTTGATTTAAGTGAATGAGTCTTAAGATTACACGGGATTTTACAATTCTTGATAAAACCAAGAAAATAATTTAATACTTCACGGGATTTTACAAATCACCGAAAACCGTATAAATATCTTAGAAAAAATGTATAAATCTCTTAGGCCAACTGGTATAAATCTCCCAAGCAAAGTGTATAAATCTCCCAAGCAAGATGTATAAATCTCCCAAGAAAAATGTATAAATCTCCCAAGCAAAATGTATAAATCACCCAAGTGTGAAATAGGTATAAATCACTGAGAAATATGTATAAATTGACTGACCAGAGAAACGTATAAATCGCCTGACAAAATACGTATAAATCGCCTAAACAAACTACGTATAAATCGCCTGACTAATTACGTATAAATCGCCTGACTAATTACGTATAAATCGCCTGACTAACACGTATAAATCACCGGACCAAGGTAGATGTATAAATTGCCTGAGTTAGAGATTTCATAAATCACCTGACCAAGGAAACGTATAAATCGCCTGACCAAAAAGACGTATATATCGCTGGACCAAGGATACGTATAAATCGCCTGACCAAAAAGACGTATAAATCGCTGGACCAAGGATACGTATAAATCACCTTATTCAAACTACGTATAAATTGCCGAATTCATCCAGTGGTATAAATCGCCTTAAGACTCAAAAACTTCAAATCACTTAAAGACACAATTTTTGACGTTTTTGTTTGATTTTTCTTATACATCTTGCTTTTCAAAGCCTAGTAGAACACTAAAAACACAAACTTTATGGTTTAAAACACGAAAAATTTGAAATCAAGATTTTGGGTACAAAAACATTTTCGGACCAAAAGTAACTCGAAAGATCAAATTTTTTGATGTTTTTCCAATGAATTTCTTGTACAACTAGCTTATCCTAGGAAAGAAGAAGCATAAAAATGATAACATTATGGTGTTTGAACACACAAAAAAATGAAACTCTTTGTGTCTTGTTCGAACCAAACGGACCACACAAAAACAAAAACAAAACGCATACAATACTTCTAAATCACCCCATGGCTCTTGATACCAATTGTATAATATATGATGTATCTAAACACACAACAAATATGGAAGAAAGCTAGAGAGAGAAAGGATTGGAAGGTTGATTCTAGTGATAGAAAGTGAAATAGAAACTTAGATTATGAAATGCGAGAAATGAAACAACCAATGCCCAATGTTGTTTAGAATATATGATTTATCTAAACACACACAAAATATGGAAGAAAGCTAGAGAAAGAAAGGATTGGAAGGTTGATTCTAGTAAGAGAAAGTGAAAGAGAAACTTAGATTATGAAATCTGAGACATGAAACAACCAACACCCTCTACAAGCTATAGATAGGGTACTTATATCCTTAGAGTGGCTGGCCATGGGCCTTGGCTTTCATGGGCTTTCCATGGGATTTGGCCTAACTAGCTTACTAAGGTTCCAAATATTATCTATGAGCTATCTAACAAAATATTGGTAGTAACCGATACTTTTTGTATTTCTAACACATCTAGCAGTGCATAACATCAAGCAGAGAGAGGGGGAAAGTACAAGAGCTTTTGTTACTAGGTACACAGACGATACTCTGCAGATTTTAGGGTTACATGAAAAGCAGCGTATTTCTGGATTTGATCATGGGCTGAAGACAATAAGCCTTGTGAAGTTTCTCTCCACAGACCTCCCAACCACTTATAAGGGTTTGATGGAGAAGACTTATACCTGGATTGAAGCAAAAGAGGTTGCCACCAATGGAACTCCAAACGATCACCGAGAAAGCTTTGATAGATCTAAGAAAAATTCTTCTTGGGACAACAATAAGGGGAAGAAGAACATAGACATATTCTCTCTATATCGTGGGTCTAACCACGGACTACTCTTCAATTTATCCAAGAGGCCAAGGGAAATTTTGGCAACGAAGAAGGTAGCAAAAACCTTTGAACAACCTCCTTGCTTGATTGGAAGCAGGTGGTCACGCAATATGTCTAAATATTGCCACTTCCATGAAGACCATGGGCATGATACTAATCAATGTTGTGAATTGAAGCATCAGATTAATGAAGTTGTAAAATCAGGACAACTTGCACATCTGGTAAAAGGAATAAAAAAAGGAAAGCCAAAAGTTTTGGACACCCAAATAGGTGAGTAGAGGATAGGAGACAAGGATACGACACCCGTCGAAGCCCCTATACTCATGATAAGTAGGGAAGACCAAACCTCCAAAAGAAGGTCGATGGAAAATTCCATCAAATGAATTGGTGAAATCACATTCCCCCTTTTCAGGCGTTAAGAATTCCTCTAATCTGGTTATCATAAAAGTCCAAGTATCCGAAAGGCAAGTCAACCGGGCCTACATGGATAGCGGCAGCTCATGCGAAGTGAACTACGAGCATTGTTTCCTAAAATTAAAACCCTCTATCAGATCACTCAGGGTAGACTCGAAAGTTCCACTCGTCGGCTTCTCGGGAGAACATTCTAGGCTACTCGGTAAAGTACCCCTAGAAATCACGATAGGCAAAAGTCCATTCGCAAGAACGGAGGTCCTCGACTTTATCATCGTAAGGTCCGACTCTCCACATAACCTGCTACTCGGAAGAACTTCCATGCAAAGGATGGGCATCGTAATATCTACAATTCACAGAGCTAAAAAATTCTACACCCCCAGAGGAGTTGGCACCATATTTTCAATGTATAAACCCGACAAGATAGAAGAAGGACAGAAGAAGCTGAAAGAAGCCTTTCAGGAGGTTACAATAGCTATGTGGACGCTGAAGAAAGGGTTGTTGTCAATGACAAGTATCAAGAACAAACAATCGTTATTGGAAAATAGTTGCCAACTTATTTTAAGAAGAAGTTGCGGATCTCTTAAAGTCAAATGCCAACGTCTTTGCATGGACTTACGCTGGCAAGACGGAAATTCCGAGAACCATCATGGTAGGAGGAAAACCCTTCAATACAGAACACATGCTAAATGAATTCAAGCACATAGAACTAGTTAAGCAAAAGAAAAGAGGTCTAGAACCAGAACGGAACAAAACAATCTGTAAAGAAGTAGAAGAGATTACAAACACCAATATTCCACAAGAAGTCAAATACCAGACGTGGGTGTCAAATCCTGTCATGATAAAGAAGGATGACAAAAAATGGAAGTTGTGCGTAGACTTCATAGATATAAACAAAGCCTACCCCAAAGATTGCTATCCTTTACCAGAAGTTGATCAGAAATTAGAATCTCTCTTTCAATTTTGACTAAAATGCTTCTTAGATGCAAACAAGGGATATCACTAGGTACAGATGACCGAAGAAGATGAAGAAAAGACAGCCTTTTTCATGAGAGAATGAGTGTTCTGTTATAAAAAGCTACCTTTTGGTCTAAAAAACACAGGGGCTACATATCAAAGGCTGATCGATGGGGTGTTCAATAATCAAATCGGTCATAACCTCGAGGTTCATGTTGATGACATGGTAATAAAAAGCGACTCTGAAGAACACATGCTAGTCGACATTCAAGAAACCTTTGACAAACTCCGAGTAATTAATATGAAACTCAATCCAAGAAAATTCTCTTTTAGCGTTAAGGAATGACCATTTCTGGGGCATATCATTACAAAGCAAGGAATTAAAGCCAACCCCTCGAAGGTAAAGGTAATCTCCGACGTGAAGCCACTAAGGGCATGTTTGGTTGGGAGAAATAATCCCAAAGAAATGGAAATGAAAACAGTTCGTCCTTTTTTTGGTATTCGGTAAAAAAATAGCGATATTGATACTCCCCATCACAATTTCCCTAGTGCAAATTTGGGAGATGTTATTTCCATCTCATTTCTTCGGATGGAATTGGTTTTCCCTCCATGTAGTGTTTAGAAAAAAACAAATAGTTATCAATTGTAAAAATGATCAGGCCTAATAATAATGTAATGAAGTAGCGGACCGCTTTATTTTATTAAAATAATTATTTAAAACGAATACGTGAAATAAAAAAATTTTTATTTTGGTCAATCGAGTCTACTCGAACTCGGAGATTTAGTCAAAGAACATGCATTGAACAACCTTTTGACCCTAGTTTTAATATTTGGTGATCATACCCAATAAACCCAAAATAAAATTTTCATAACCCAGTAACGCTATTCGAAAGTAGTTTAAAAAAATCAAAACAAATACAAAATTGTGCATTTGCTCAGGTTTAGATCTCTGGATGTTAGCCAAAGCAGTTAGAATCAAATGAACATTCACCACTGATTCTATGCTCTATAAGTTTCTATTCTCTAAATTTCTATTCTCTGCTTCAATTCTAATCTCTGAAATTCTCTCTACCAAACGTGCCCTAAAAACGGTCAAAGAGATATAAAGCCTTAACAAAAATTGACAGCCCTAAGCTGATTTCTTTCAAAAGGAGCAGACAAGGCCCTCTCTTTCTTGAAAATACTAAAGAATTGCACGAATAAAGAGGTAGTTCAGTAGACAACTGAGGCGAGGGAGGCCTTCCAAAAAATGAAGGAGTTCTTAGAGACATTACCAACGCTTATGGCCTGAATCAAAGGCGAAGCCTTAGCAATGTACCTCGCAGCTTCAGAGGAAAGTATAAGTGCAGTCTTACTAGCAGAAAGAAGAAAAAGGCAAGTTCCTATTTACTTCTTAAGTCGAACGCTACAAGGGGAAAAACTGGACTACCCCGAGCTGGAAAAACTCATACTAGCCCTCGTATACGCTGCAAGAAGACTTCAAATATATTTCCAAGCTCACTCCATTCAGATACTGACAGATAAGCCCATAAAGCAAATTCTTGTAAGGCCCAAAAAGTCAAGACGTATAGCTAAGTGGGCAATCGAGCTAGGAGAGCATGATATCAAATTCAGAGGATGCAACTTTGTTAAAGGCCAGATACTAGCAGATTTCCAGGCCAAGAAACCCTCAGCTAAAAGCAAAGAGAAGGAAACCAAGGAAACAACAGACGAAGAAGAGGAACCAGAAAACATGTGGAAATTATACACGGATGAAGCATCAAGTTTTGACGGTTCTGGAGCAGGTTTAATGCTAGTCAGTCCTAAAGGAAATGAGTATACTTACGCTCTTAGATTCGAATTCGATGCCACTAACAATGAGGCAGAGTATGAAGCACTATTAGATGGCCTACGAATCGTAGCAGGCATGAAGGTTCAAGATCTGAACATCTTCGTAGACTCCCAATTGGTGGCTAACCAAGTCAAAGGACTCTTTAAAGCACGACAGCCAGCGATAAAGAAATACCTAGAGAAAATAAAAGAAATACTAAAAAGCTTCAGCAGCTATTCCATGGAGTACGTCCGGCGAGATCAGAACAAAAATGCTGATGCTCTTAGCAAACTGGCTTCGATGACTTTCTCACGACTAGCCAAGGAAGTTTTGGTGGAGGTCCTACATGAAAAGTCAATTGTACAAAAAGAAGTGGCATACGTCATAAAAGAAGAAGATGAAAACTGGATGCTACCAATCCAAGAGTACCTACTGTTTAGGACTACATCCCCATATCGTTAAAATCCCTCGAAGGGACAATATCCAAGGCCAACTACAAGGGTTGGCAAAATTGTTTATATGATGGCCTACATAAACCATCAAGATCAACGTAGAAATATTGTTTAAGGCTGAAGCCTATAGAACATAAAGTGCAAAAGTAACGAGTACATACAACCCGAATAGGCAAAATAACACCTACATGGTGACCTTACAACTAACTGGAGCTCTCGAAGATGAAGGCTTAGAGTTTGACGGAGCAGGCCTCGTACGGAGGGACTTTGGCTTCTTCGAGAGCAACTTCTCTAGGGAGGCATACTGATCAACAGTGGCTTTGGATGTGAATGGATAATAGGTAGTGGCTAAGTCATCATCGAAAGCTGTACACCTGCTCGAAAGTTGTACACCTGCCATGAAAAATAGCCACCTTGACAAGTCGGGAAACTAAAAGACCTATCTCATTACAACGGACGAGTTCCGTAGCCACATGAGGAAGAACTTTAGACACCACAACAACCCTATCTTGCCTCAACCCATCAATCTCTTGCAGCAATTGGGTTTCAGAGCTCTTAAGTTTCTCCCTTTCAGACTCCAGCCCTTTGACTTTTAAGCGGAGGATAGACAGGGTTTGCTCATAGTTGACCTATTTCTTCTCTTCAAGAACAAGTCTGCTATACTTACCGTGAAGTCTGTCAACTTGCCCCTGAAAAGTCTCAATCTTTGAGTGCGTGTCCAATACAAGAGGATTCTTATCCAAATCTTGCAGAGCTTCGTTGCACTTCCTCTCAAGTTTAGCACATGCCTTGTCTTTCTCAACCTCCCTTTCCCGGATTCACAAGAAGCTCTAGCCTTCAACATAGTTGAAATAAGCTTACGAGTCCTACTATTCAGCATGTTGTCAAGCACAGCCTGTCACATATAAGATTTGTCATGGATATCATAGAGTTTCTCTAAGCTTATTTCTTTGAGATTTTGTTTCTACGAAGAAGGAGTTACATGAGCAATAACAAAATGGCAATCAGCAGAGTTGATGACATCAAATAACATCTATTTTATAGCATCATTTATCCTATGTAAGTTGCCCATTTTGTATAATTATTGCACGAATTGGTACTTAATTGCTTAAAGTTTTTAAATGCAGTAATTATGGAGTAATTGTTGAAGTTTTGCTAAAAGGCACACATTTAGGAGCTTAAACAAAAATAAATCTAAAGTGTTCTGTTCTAATAACCTATACACTGTATCCATCAAGGAAGATACGGCGTATCTGTACCTGCACTTCACAAGTAACCACGAAGATTTGAAGCCCTATACGCCGTATCCAGCTTATTCTATACGACGGATTAAAGATCAAGTGAAGAATATTCTAGAATATTATAATCGTGGTCCCTACTCCTAGAAACCCCCAATACGCCGTATTGAGTTCATTCAATATGACGTATCGATGATATACCATAACCTATAAATACAAACCCTAAATACAAATTTTAGGGTGTGCCTATCTATACTTACGAAACTCTAACCGTAAAAGTCGATTTACAAAAGAGAAGAAGAGAAAAGAAGGCCAAGTAACGTGCTTCAATCCTGATGTGTTGTTGTGTGATGTTAAATTATGATTCAAGTTTTAATATTTATATTTTGCCGACTTAACCAAAAACAACACTTTAACGGGCAGTGTACCCGGTCAGTGGGAGTTACGTGGTAAGTAGGGTGTCGATCACTAAGAGCGAGAAGCACTTTCAATTTATTAATACTTTAGTTTTTCTAATCCAAGTTAGTTTAATCTATGCTAAACCTATGTTAATCCTAAATCTAATGGATAAGGGGGTTTTCAGCCTTAGAGACTGGCACGAGTTTGGTGGTGACTAAAACCAATTCAAGACAATAAAACACATGCAAGCAAAATAACAGATGATAAAAGAGCGGTCTAGCCAAATATAAGAAAAGTGTATTAACCATTATTAATCTAATCAAAATGTTGGTTTGTTTATTAGTGCAATGATTAATTATCTCAAAGCGGCATATCATTCTTAAAACTTAGGCGTTACTTCTTCCTAAGACCTAGACACGTAAAATTCTATCACAATTAAACGCATCCGCATAAAGCATCCTTATTTGCTTATTATAATCTATCTTAGAGATTAAGACAATGGTGATCTTGTTAAACCCTAGCTCATAGAAAATTTACCCACTTACTGCTTAATGGCAATTCATACACTAGTAGTCCACTAACCAAGTCTTTACCAATTAATCTAGAACGTACTCATTGATACCAAGGTTACCTTATGGTCCAACTAAGCTCACAATCAAAGGGCAAAGTTAGGTCGTTAATTATGATCCTATTGGTCTAGATGTATAAATCACTATATAGAGAGCTATCCCGGCATCTAGATTACTTGTTTCGTATCACTAGATCGAGTTGAATGATAGGTCGCATACGAAAGCACATAAACAAGTATAAATTGATAAACATAAACAAGCAATCAATGATAAATTAAAAAATCGAGATAAACAAACCAAACATTAAGATCTTCATAATAATGGCTAATACCCGAAGGTATTAGCCTTCAAACATCATAATTAATACAAAAGTAATAATTTAGCCAAGGTAAACTAACCGAGTTAACGAATGGTACCAAAAACTAAACGATTATAAGAGTATAAGAAATTACACATTGTCTCCTATGGAATTAATCGCGTTGCTCAACCTCTTTTGTTCTTTTTCTCCTCTAAAAATTAACTTTTATGGTTTAGGTATCGAGAATATGATTTAGCACACTTAAAACTCATTTTTGAGTTTTCTATTTATAGGGTCTGGAATATGGCCGATACGGCGTATCCAAAGTCTTAGATACGGCGTATCGGGGGTTTCTTGGAGTAAGGACCACGTTTGATATCTTCTAGAATATTTTATTTCCATATAGCTGTATACGACATTTGGCCTTTCTTCTAGCTTCGCTATGGATCTTGTTTCCTTCGGTAATTTTAGCAGTGCTGCACAGATACGTCGTATCTTCCTTGATGGATACGGCGTATTGGTTGTCAGAACAGTAATCTTCAAAATATCTTCATTTAAGCTCCAGAATGCGTGCCTTTTAGTTTATTCTACACCCAAGTAACTTCTATATTTACTTGCAATTCTTATGAAACGATTAAGTAACATTTCCTTCGCAAAAAATAATACAAAAATAGTAATTACATGGATAAAATGATGCTATAAATTAGACGTTATTTGATGTCATCAAATATCCCCCACTTGAATCGTACTTGTCGTCAAGTAGCCTTTAGAAGTTTATGAAAATGCATCCCATCACTATCGATATTTTTCTGTTTTAAGTATTTTATTCATCTATTTCAAGTCAACAAACAAAGCACCTCAACGAAATAGGAAGACGAAAACACTCAAATCACTTAACTAATCTATGTGGTAACATGTAACTAATTTGCTCAATTGCTCAGTCGTGATGAGTATTTTATCATAGGCTTGGCAAGGATACACATCTCTACCACTAGAGCTAAGGAGTAAGAAGTTTATAAAGGTAAAATGGGTTTTTATTATAAGGCTTAGGGTTGATCATTCTACAATCTTTCACCAAAAGTACCACACCAACAAGGCAGCTAAAGCACACATACATGGCCGTAACGACGGAATTGACATGTATGTTCGATCACATCCTCCTTCGAGTTTAACAAATGTTAGGATGAAGAATGAAAAGGGTAGGTATCTCTAAACTTTTACCATTAGTTAATAAACCAACAATTGCAGCTGAGAACATCATACGTTGCCATACGACGGAATAGGACATGACATGCTTTGTACATATCCCCATTCACGAAAAATACCCAAGGTAAATGATTATGAAAGGGAAATAAATCTGTTCTTAAATAAAAATTAAAGAAACAAATAGTACTAAGTCCAAAGATTTAAGTTGCTAACACTCATTCCTGATTCGTTTACTATGCATAAAAGACACAATTATTTACAAAAGTCTTGATCATTGATAAAAAACAACAACCTAAGTTGGCGTTCCCGTATCGGTCAACTTCCTAATCATCCCACACTTCACAAACTTTTACAAGACAAGTGACGATATCTACCACTTTATACAATACTCTACATCATTGATTTATAAGACGTATCAACGAATAATCGATCCTTCATATAATTTCTTTGGTCTAAGTTTTTGCGAAACGATTATCATTAAACTTTCCTTCTCTTTTTTGTTGTGATTTTTCTCATTTTTTCTCTTTTTTACTACACTATACTACGAAACTCGGTGTAATTTCACCATCTTCATGATTATAATAACTCGGGATAATTCCTTCGGTAATTCTTCATTCTTCAGACGTACCAATAATTGCGTTGGTAGTAAAAATACATGAGTTTTGACTACTTTATACATTCCCATTTGCAATGTGCAAATTTTTTCCCAACCGTACCAAAGATAGAAAATTGACACAAGACTCGGGTAATACATACTTTACACTTTAAGCAACTAGCAACTAATAAATGGACATAATCTAACAGGGTAGGCTAAGGTGTAAAGGTGTAATGAAACATATAGTTGGTGTAATTCCTAAAGGATTGGCTCTACGGGTTTTTCTAGGGGTATCTTACTCTTAAGATGAGAGTAAACAAAGAGTTTAAACAGGGGTTAACTAACTAGTGTAGTTAATTAATAAACAACATATAAAGGCTTTTTGGGTGTAATCCTAGAAATTTACCTATTTAAACAAGTTACTCCATCTAAATCCATAGTACTCATCACTGTGGTCTCGAATAGATATACCAAGCCAAGTTTTAAAGTCTACAACATCACCGACATACTCATATTTTTATGGAATTTGGGTAAACATTTGGAAACGGATAAGGTTAAATCCTCATAATATCTAACAAGGGTTGTTGTGTGCAGGTTATGTATCAAGTAATTTCACAAAAGTATGCTTGAAACATTTTAAATTTGAGCATAATTTAAGCGTTTTAGTGTGAAAAATAGGACAAGTATTATTCTAATTCCTATCCCCCACTTGAATTATACAACGTCCTTGTTGTATAGATAAAACATTAAATATGAGAATTAAAAAGAATTAGAATGAGAAACTCCCCTTATATTTTGCTTGGTAGATTCTCCATGTTAAGTTTATGAGCAAGGATGTGTGTTGTAAATGCATCTAGATACCAGCATGACTACAATCACACATAGGATTCCAAATGATTGATACTTCACCAAGTTCATCGATTTCTTTGCAGCGAGGTCCTGTGCAAAGTATAAAAAAACATGCATTCCTATCTTGGTATCTATGGTTAATTTAAACTAAAATAAATACTAAATACGGGTCAGTCTGTTGAATATGTCGTATCATGTGCATGAGTACGCCGTATTGACATAAGTAACAATAATGTTTTTTAAGTGCATAAAAATAAAGGACTGATAACGTCCAGACATTCAATACGCCGTATGGTATGGAGCGGATACACCGTATTGATGTCTGGGAAGACAGACTCGATAAAAATAAATAACAATCCGGGTTGTCTCTTGGGAAGCACTTTTCTTTCAGCTAGTCTTTAAGTTAGACTTTTCTTCCTTCTTTTCTTCTAATCGTACTCTGGAACCATCCCATACCTATCGTTCCATTATGCTAAATATTTTTTTCTTGGTATGCTCCGTCTTGAACTTTGCTTGTAGTCGTCATAATCATCGATTCGTAACTCTTCTATAAACATCACACATACTCCTAACGTCAACTGTCCGAACGAAAATTTGATCATTCGTCGAATCATGTCTTATATTGCAAACCGGCAGCTCATGAGTTTCGTTACTACATATCTCTTGTCTTTCATCAACTTCATGATCCATCTCAAATTCATGATTATGGTTTGTATCATCATACACGTTTCATCATTTCTGTCGTTCATAACTTGACTCATCATCATCGTCTATAGTTCCTTCCATGATAGCTTTGTTTCTTAAAGCTTCTTCTTTCAGTTCTCCATCCTCTAAGGCTTCGTATCATTCATAATCCTGATAATGGAGCGAGTTTCAGATTATGTAAGTTCTAGGCAGGTTCCCTCTATTATAGTATCCATCTTCTCTCTAGCCACAGGTAGGCCACTCTAAACATCCAGTTTTATAATTGAAAGGTTTTCAATAATGTGTGACTGATGTGGGTTCATTCCATGCTCCATAATTCGTCCATGGTTTTTCCTTTACCCATGGCATATCATTTTTCCATTTGTAAATCCAATCGTCCTTAAATTCTTCATAAGTCTTGAATCCTTCAATGTCTTTAGTAAGGAGATCAGGATCTATCTTGAGTAGGTAATTGAACTCTTTGAATTCTTTGCACAACGGTGTTTCATAATCGAACAGGTTTGTTTCAATTCAAAACATTTCACCGATTTCTTGTTCATCATCATGATCAGTTTCCTCAAGATCGGACGTTTCATCTTTCGTTGGCTTAATTTCGTCACTTCCCAATTTCTAGTAATCCTACAAATCTCCTTTAGTAAATATATCCATTGTCTTGTAGTTCACAAACTTTAAGCCCAACCAATTTTCAAACTTGGGATTAGTGGGGTCCCACTTAATTATGAGGTTGTTAGTTCCGCCAGTGCGGGGAGGCGGGTAGTATTTTCTAAAAAAAATCCAGTCAAATCAACCCAACTAGTAATTGATCCTTTAATTCAGTCAAACCATCTTCACGCATCTTCAACCAATGAGATTAGGAAAACAATAACTCTAAGTTTATCATAATTTACATTCGATAAATCAATTGGGTCAACAATTTTTAGAAAGTATTCGATATGCTCAACCGCGTCTTCCCTATTAGTACTACTAAAGGCATTTTTGTGCAAATCATTAAGGAATTTTCCTTTTAGCTCATAGGCGTTCTTTCCATTAACAGTACTGCTTGTAATCCCTGAATAGTAATTTGCTTGGTCTTTAGTCATGATTTTTCTCGTTGTTGATTTTCCTTCTTTGTCTGCCATATCTTCTTCAATCAACTAGCTCTGATATGCATGATCTGTCACAAAGGTGAAAATATCAGCAGGATTTGTTCTGAAGAAAGAATAAAAAATTAAGCACGAAATCAAACACAAAAATTCAGAATCTGTTTCAGATGATTGATACGCCGTATTTAATAGAAGTGAATACGCCGTATTAATCTGTTGAGAGAATACACTGTATTGGATAGAAAGTTGGATACATCGTATCCAATGGAAGTGGATACGTCGTATCGGTTTATCGACTAGAACAGTGTATTATGAAAAACAATTAAATACGCAAACAATTAAACACACAAATATACAAGCAAATATACAGAATATACAGAATTATACACTAATCTAAATTACACTAATCCTAAGGGTTAGATCTAATCTAATGCTAAAAACCAAAATATCAAATAAAAATCAAGATTATTTTTCACTCCCCGGCAGCGGCGCCAAAAACTTGATGTGTCGTTGTGTGGTGTTAAATTATGATTCAAGTTTTAATATTTAAGTTTTGTCGACTTAACTAAAAACAACACTTTAACGGGCAGTGTACCCAGTCGGTGGGAGTTTCGTGGTAAGTAGGGTGTCAATCACTAAGAGCGAGAAGCACTTTCAATTTATTAATACTTTAGTTTTTCTAATCTAAGTTAGTCTAATCTATGCTAAACCTTAGTTAATCCTAAATCTAATGCATAAGTGGGTTTTCAGCCTGAGAGACTGGCACGGGTTTGGTGCTGACTAAAACCAATTCAAGACACTAAAACACACGCAAGTACATTAACAAAAGATAAAAGAGCGGTCTAGCCAAATATAAGAAAACTGTATTAACCATTATTAATCCAATTAGAACGTTGGTTTGTTTATTAGTGCAATGATTACTTATCTCGAAGAGGCATATCATTCTTAAGACTTAGGCGTTACTTCTTCCTAAGACCTAGACACGTATAATTCTGTCACAATTAAACGCATCCGCATAAAGCATCCTTATTTGCTGATTATAATCTATCTTAGGGATTAAGGCATTGGTGATCTTGTTAAACACTAGCTCATAGAGACTTTACCCACTTACTGCTTAATGGCAATTCATACACTAGTAGTCCACTAACCAAGTCTTTACCAATTAATCGAGAACATACTCGTTGATACCAAGGTCACCTTATGGTCCAACTAAGCTCACATTCAAAGGGCAAAGATAGGTCGTTAATTGTGATCTTATTGGTCTAGATGTATAACTCACTATATGGAGACATATCCCGGCATCTAGATTACTTGGTTCGTATCACTAGATCCAGTTGAATGATAGGTCGCATACAAAAGCACGTAAACAAGTATAAATTAATAAACATAAACAAGCAATCAACGATAAATTAAGAAATCGAGATAAACAAACCAAACATTAAGATCTTCGTAATAATGGCTAATACCCGAAGGTATTAACCTTCAAACGTTACAATTAATACAAAAGTAATGATTTAGCCAAGGTAAACTAACCGAGTTAACGAATGATACCAAAAACTGAATTATTACAAGAGTAAAAGAAATTACACGTTGTCTCCTATGGAATTAATCGCGTTGCTCGACCTCTTATGCTCTTTTCTCCTCTGAAAATTGACTTTTATGGTTTAGTATCGAGAATATGATTTAGCACACTTAAAACTTTTTTTTGAGTTTTCTATTTATAGGGTATGGAATATGGTCGATACGGCGTATCCAAAGTCTTGGATACGGCGTATTGGATCTTGTTTCCTTCGTGGTCTTTGGTGAGTGCAGGCACAGATACGCCGTATCTTCCTTGATGGATATGGTGTACTGGTTGTCAGAACAATAATCTTCAAAATATCTTTGTTTAAGCTCCAGAATGCGTGCTTTTTAGTCAATCTTCACCAAGTACTTCATAAATACTGCAATTCTCAAACATAAATGATTAAGTAACAATTCTTTGCAATAATTATACAAAATGGGTTAATTACATGGGATAAATGATGCTATAAAATAGACGTTATTTGATGCCATGAATTCCGTAGAAAAACCCTTGTAATCATCTATACTCTAATAACCGCTCGATTTTTGGTATCATTCGTTTAACTCGGTTAGGTTACCTTGGTTGTTCGTTTATTATGTTTGTATTTGATACAATGGTTATTGGCTAATACCTTTAGGTATTAACCATGTTTATGATAATTTAATGTTTGGTTTGTTTATCTCGATTTGGGGGGGGGGGGATCTAAAAAATAGATACATACAATAATAACCAAAGGGGGTGTAATTATTTAATCAATTAATAAGATTTAGAATAAAATAATGAAAAAAATAATATTGATATAGTTTAAAATATTAATGAAAAAATAAAAATAAATTTTAGATATTTAAAAAATCTAGTTTATTAATATATAGAAGTAAAAAAAAAAAATAGATAATAAATTATAAAATAATAGAAATAAATTATTTAGTATTATATATTGTAAAATATATTATAAAAAATTATAATATATAAAAAATCAAATTAATTTGTTGGTGTGGAGTGTAGGGGAGGGGGGATGGGGGGGATTAACGTGTATTATTTGGTGTTGTTTCTTGATTATGTTTATCAGTTTATACTCGTTTACGTGCTTAAGTATGTGACCTATCATTCAACTGGATCTAGGAATGCAAAATATAAAGCTAGCTAGATGCCGGGATAGCTCTCCATATCCGCAATTTATATATCTAGAATCATAGCATCACAAATAATGACCTATCCTTGCCATTAGTTTAGTGAACAAGTTAGACTAACAGGTGACCTGGGATCAACAAATGACCTTCTGATTCCCTTTGTAAGGACCCGGACAGTTGACTACTAGTATATAAAGAGCCATAAAGCAGTAAGTTAGTAAAGTCTCATTGAGCTAGGGTTTTATAAGATCACCATTATTAATCTCCTAAGATAGATTATAATCAACATAGATTGATTTATGTGGATGCGTTTAATTGTGACAGATTTGGCGTGTCTAGGTTTTAGGAAGAAGTACGGCCTAAACCTAAGAATGATATATCCCTTCGTGATAAGACAATCATTGCACTAATAAGCAAACCTGCATTATATTTGATTATTCATGGTTAATACGTTTTCCCTATAATAGGCTTGACCACTCTTCTATCTTTTGATTACCAGCTTGCGTGAGTTATTGTGACCAAAGTAGATATAGGTTACGATCAAAACCCTTGCCAGTCTCTCAGACTGAAAACCCCCCTTCACATTAGAATTAGGACTAACTTAGAATTAACTTAGATTAGAACTAACGTAGATAACTAAAATATTGATAGAATTAGAAATTAACGCTCTCGCTCTTAGTGATCGACACTTTACTTATCAACGAACCTACAACTGATCGGGTACACTGCCCGTTAGTGTTTGTTAATAGGTAATTCGGCTAAATATAAATGTAAAACTTGATAATTAATTTACCTATACACAACGAAGCACATCAATAATGCAAATAATAGTACTAAGAAAGAAGTATCAACTACTAGGGTTTTAGAGTTGTTACACTTAGATTTGTTTGGTCCATTTCCAATTCAAAGTTGCAGAGGGAACTTTTACACTTTAATGATTGTTGATGCTCACTCAAACTACACTTGGGTTGTGTTTGTAGAGTCTAAGGAAGATGTCTTAGAAAAATTTAAAATATTGTGTAAAAAGCTTGAAAACTTACATGATTGTTCTATTGTTTCAATTATAACAAATCATAGTAGTGAATTTGATAAATTACAATTTGGAAGTTTTTTTGAACAACATGATATGTCTTATAACTTGTCGGGCCTGTTCACTTCTCAATCAAGTGAGATTGTTGAAAGAACACATCGCAAGTTAAGAAAGATGAGTCGTGCTATGTTAGTTGAGCAAGCCATTCCACAAAAGTTTTGGTAACATGCATTAGTTATGGCAACATAC
>BQNB010032174.1:37946-53384 GCA_026074375.1 Tanacetum coccineum | reverse complement strand
TAGAAGCTTATTTTAAGGTTTTGTCTAATTGGTGTTTGAATCTGTGGTGGTAAAACAGTTTTATAAAGCTTATTTGATTATGACTTTTTAGTTAGCTTTTAAGTGTTGTTTTGTGTTGTCTATTTGCATTAGAATTGAAGTCACAAGTATCCATGCGTCATTGGTATAAACCTGTTAAGTTGACTTTCAATTTCTAAAGTTTTTAAAGTTTTTTTTTCAATCTCAATTTTAGCTTATTTAAAATCATTTTTAGAGTCTGCATTTTGGAGCATAAGCTCATTGGTTGGTGATCTTAATCTGTGTTAGCTTATTTCACCTTTTAAAACTCTTTTTCTAGCTTATTCTTAGGGCTGCAAAAGCCATTTAGTTTTTATAAGAAAACCAAAAAAGGTTAATCTGTCTGAACCAGCTTTTTCATTAGACTTTTTCATAGCTCAATTTAATTTCAAACTGTTTTTTCTTTGTTGCTTATTGTAGTTTGTTGGCCAAATTTTTCAGTGGTATAAGCCACTAAGCCATAAGGATCCCTTAACTAGCTTAAAAATAAGTTAGAAAAGTGTCCCTTTGGCTGTGTGGTTGGCAGTTTTGGCCAATTGTGCTTATCTGTCTATTTTCTTGGCTTATCTTTGCTCACAAGTACTTATTAGGTGTAGTTAAGTGTTTATTGGTAGCTTATTTGTTTTCATGATAGCTTATTTAGTCTAAAGAAGCAAAAAAATTTAGCCTTTGAGTTACTTAGTTTAAAAAGTGCCATCTGTCACCTTAATTTGCTTATTACCAGCTTATTTTAGAGTTTTATAAAAAGTATCTTTTTTAAAGTTTGTTGTTTTTGCTTATTTTATAAGTTTAAAAAAAAAGAAAAAAATGTTTGTTAAAAAGGAGAGGCCACATGGGTCGAACCTGTGACCTCTCCCTTATACTCCCAACACATTTAACACACACACTCACTACCATTAGCACCAGTAGGGACATCTGTTATTCCCTTGCATCACTTAATTTATATAGTCATTTTCCAGTTTAAGCTTATTTGCTTATTAGCTTATTTTCCTGCTTATCCTTTCAGCACTTTTCATGTTTTATATTTTTCTTAGATTCTTCATACTTCAAAGTACTTTCTGTAATTTTTAGCATTTTTATAAATTAGTTTAGTATTTTTAATCATTTTATTTCATTAAAACCGTTTTTAATTCATATTAAATTAAATAAAAGTCAAAAAAATCTAATTCTTTTTTAGAACATTTTCTTTTATCAAATAGGACCGTAAAAAATTAGATTTGCTTTCGTAAGGTTAAAATTTTAGATTTTGATTTTTTAAAGAACGGGATTGAATCCCATTAACGTTTTTCGTGTTTTTAAGCTTAAATCTCTTTTGTTTTTGGTTTAGTTTTCTTAGTTCTTGCATTTTATTCATTTAGGGTTTATTAAAAGTTAAAAAATCACTTTAGGATTAAATTTTGATAATTTAGGTCTTAAGTCGCGTTTTTAGGATTCCCGTTATCATTTTAGTGATTTAGCCTTAATTTCCTTCGTTCTTAGATTGTCTTACTTGACTTTCCCGTAGAATTAGAAAAAAAATCAAAATCTTGTTGAATTCAAACATCAAATATCAAACTAACTCTCGACTCTCAAATTTGCATTCCTCGTCGGGAAAACGACCCGGGAATATCATACTACTCGGATTTCATTGATTTTCTTTCTTTAAACCTTATCAAGGGTCACTTGATTTGGTTTGGTTAATATAAGTAGTATATTATTATTATATATTATTTATATATACCTAAATAGATCGAAGTCAATTTCCACAGATTCAAACACCAATTAGACAAAACCTTAAAATAAGCTTCTAAACTTTAAAAACTTTTTGAAACAGATTAAATCAACTTAACTAAGCTTGTTAAAGTTAACCAAATGACCCAAACAGTTTTTAAACAATTTTGACCCGTTTTGCCTCTTAACCCAAACACCTTTTTAATTTACCAAAGTCTATTTTCAAACTGATTTTTGATGATTTAAGCAAAGTGATTTGAAAACAGATAGCAAGCAATGACTAATGAGCAATCTTAAACAAAATCCAACCAGAGATAAGTACTCTAAATAAGCAAACTAAGATAAGCAGTATTAAGTCAAAAATAGGCAGAATTATATAGAAACATGACTAAATGGCAAACAAGTGATAAGCAAGCATAAATAAACATTAAACAACAATTATAAGCATAAACAAGCAGATAATAAGTAAGAAATCAGCAGTAAATAAGCAATTGCAGAAAAATAAGCTAAAAGTGAGAAAAATGAACTTACGAAACCCCTTTGCTCTAAACAAGGGTATAATTGCTAGCTATAGCTTGTTTAAAACAAGTTAGTAAAAACCTATAAGCCCTTCCTTTTCTGGCTTATCTGCCAAATGAGCTTTTTGAGTTATTTTTTTGGTAAAAGTGGCTTAAACAATTTAAGTTATGGAAAAACTCATATTGTTTAAGTTAACAACTTAAGTGAGAGTAACAAGAGCTTATAAAAGCTTAGAAAACACTTTTTAACAATTAAAGAACACGAATTTGGAAAACAATAATCATCATATAATAATATCCTAAATATAACCTTTTATAAATATATGTATATTAATTGCCACCACTTATCTCTTATATAGAATATACTTAAGTTTGAAAATTTAAAACATTATATAACTCTTTTATAGATAAAAATTGTTTCAACTTAGAAAATCTCTGTTGGAAGAATACTCTATCAATCAAGTAGAGCATCATTTAATTCAATAAGTACTCTAATAAAGCTCAGACAATTTATAATATCATTTTAGCTAAAAAGAATTTTAATGAATCTACAGTGTCATTCCTTTCATTGGCTACTCAAAAACATTGTCTACACATATAACTAATATAAATAAATAAGACTCAAGGTCTTGGTTATTTCACCGATACTTTGTGTTTCCATTCTTGTAGAGGACATATCGGCTAGTTGTGTAGTTGAATGTGGCAATAGTTGAAGGCCTTAATCTTTAAAAATAGAATTTAACATAAAACTTTTTAAAATTTCATTAAAACTTAAAAACAATACAAGGCTTTTAATAAAAGTACAATAAGCTAAATTAAACTAATATAAGCTAAAAATTAAACTACGTGTCTTCTTAATGGCTACAATGTCCCTATATATATAAAATAAGCTAAGGGTCTTGGTCTTCACTTGTGTTTCTTCTGTGAGACATAAGGCAGTTGTGCTAGTTGTGTGAGTAGAGTCATAAATCAATCTCAGCCCTTCATATTGTGTGCTCTCCAAGTTCTTTGATCTCATCCCTTCATTTTCTTGTCTTTTCCATAGACGAATAAGGTTTGAGGGGATTGCCAGCATGGCAATGAGCCATGTGATGTGGGGTTTGGTTATGAGGGTGATAGGTTTGTCTTGGGGTGAAGGGTGCAGGGGTGTGAACGAAAGAGATATGTGAATAGTATTGGCGGGAAAGGGTTTTGGTTTGACTGGGTATACAGGGTAAAGGTTTGAGGTTTTGGCAACTTTGGCCCCTCATTTTGATAATTCATGTTTCAACCATAGTCCTTGTGGTTTAAAAGTTTAAGAGAGTTGGCAAGAATTACCCTTGAGGTTATATGGTGTTATTGCATGGTTGGTCCTTGTGGCCAAATAAACTTAACAGCCGTTTGGTTATTATTGTTGGGCTGTTAAGCTTGGTTTGGGATTTGTATATGGACCGTGTAATATAGAAAGGGATAATGGGCCCTAAATGGTTTATTAACCATTTCAATCTTCATATAATACCTTAATGAGCTGACCCGACCCATTATATAGGTACGGATGGGCCCATTAAGTATTTCTTCGGTTGGCTTCGGCTTTGATTTTGACTTTTGACTTTGTTGACTTTGACTTTGTTGACTTTGTCTTTTTTACGCTCTTTCAGTTCCGTGATTGGTTTTGTTCGTTTTGGCTTTATTTTTGTCCTTTTTGTTGATATCCGTTTCCTGCATAATATAAATGCAAAACACACAAATATAATGTATTTTTGGTCTTTTAAGTCCGTTTTTATAGGCAAAAGGTATGTGTAATTAAACAAATACTAGAGAGATTCAAGAACGTAATTAAATAATCATATGAGATCTAATATAAAACTAATCAAAGTACCTGAATAATAGAGAAGTTAACTAGGAACGGAAATAATTAGATAAAGACCCACGATCACAGCCGAACCAACAGAGGTGTTTGGGTGGGTGGTTTGTGTGTGTGTGTGTGTGTGTGTGTGTGTGTGTGTGTGTGTGTGTGTGTGTGTGTGTGTGTGTGTGTGTTAGGAGAATAAGAAAATAGAAGTGCTTTAAAATTAGGGAAAATGATAAAAGTAGGAAAAAAAGCCCTCTTAAAATTTTAGTCGATAGAAACTGTGTTTTGTGAAATAACCAGTCTTTCTAATCTTAATATTTTAGATCCCCAAGAATTTTTTTTAAAGACCGGGTTTTAACATAACCGGTCTCTTTTTAGGGATCTCTTTATCCTTTTATGTAGTAGTGCCTACTGGACCCTCTGCATCACCTGAGGATGATACATCCGCAAACATGGTTTGTGAGTCTCCATCTCCAGAAGATGCAGAAACAGGTGCAAATATGGAATTGTTGGTCAGTGAGGCTGATACTAAAATCTTAAGTGTTGGTGAAGAGCGTCAACAAAGTGAGGAAGTTTCAAAGGCAGTAACTCTAAAGGAAAGAGTAGTTGATGTAGATGAAGGCTAGGCTAGATCAGACCCTGGTAAGTCAGCCGAGTCTTGACCTCCACCAGAGCATGAAGTAATGAAAGAAGACCAGGATGGATCAAACCCTGGATTAAGTCATGTCGCTCTTGCTGGACCAGACCCTGAGCCCATGCATGATGACTTTGTTGCTACAATATATCCTCAAGTACATGAAAACTTGAAACATACTACTGACGAGCATGTCCACTTAGAGAATCCACTGAGTTCATCAGGAACTTTGTCTTCTATGAAGAATCTAGATGAAACATTTGGATATCAATTCTTTAACGACAAACCAACGGAAGAACTTGGAAAAACAAATGTGGAAACAGAATTCGAATCCTTGGTCACGTCCCTTTTATCAAAGCAAGCTCAAATGCTCTCCATGTCCTACTTTTTTTTCCTCCCATTTCATTCTCTCACCACCAAAACCTGCATCTACTCCTGCACCAGAACCAATCTTTACTGCAACAACAACAACTACAACAACAACCCTTTTACTTCCACTTCCACCAATTCCACCAACACAAAGCTCAACATATGCTGATCTGAATGCTCGTATTTTAGCACTTGAAAAGAAATATGCCGAGTTTGAGCAAAAAAATAGGATACTGGAAAACACAACAAAGAATCTCAGATCCATGATTTTCGAATTGGAGCTTCGTGATCTACTTTATACGATCAACCAAACTGTCCATGAAGTTGTCAAAGAGGCGGTTCAGACAGCTCTTCAAGCTTCACTACTAGATCGCTTCAGAGACTTGTCCGAAGCTGATATGAAAGAGATTCTTCACCAACGGATGTTTGAAAGTGGTTCTTACAAATCACATCCTGAACACGTCGCATTATATGAAGCTCGTGAGGCGTCCATGGAACATGCAAATAGGGACGAGCTCCTTGCTGAAAAGGCCAAGTCTCGCAAAAGATGACGTGATGATCAAGATCCTCCTCAAGCTCCTCCAAAAGACTCAGATCCAAATAAGAAGTCAAGACGTGAGTCTGATGCTTCAGGCTCAAAACAGCCTCCAGCTCCTCAGTCCTCAGCTTGGAAAACGTTTGACACTAGAGAAGCTCCTTCCAGCTCTTCCAAGCAGAAGTTAGTTCCTCAAACTGAACAACCTATCGAAGATGTCCCTTTACCAGATGATGTGAATATCTATGATTCAAAGGACACCGATACAGCACATCTTCCCAAAAATCAAGACAAAGCAGACTGGTTTAAGCCTATACCGGAAGATGATATGCCTGCTTCACCTGAACCGGACTGGATCATTCCTCCGAACGATTTTCCTAAAGCTGAGAACAACTGGACCGATGCTTTAGCCAAGTCATATAAAGATCAAGAGGAAAACAAGCTTCTGAGTAAAACTGGAGATATAGGATCGTTCATCAAATGGTACTTCAAACGGATTGGGAAGAAGAAGCTAACCAAAGCTGACTAGGAGGGCCCAGCTTATATGACAGTTAAACCATTCCACACTAACAGCATTTCCCTTTAATTCCAGATGGAAGAGTATCACTAGTTACTCACAGACAAGATCGACTTAATTAATCCTGAGGGTCATCGGGTTGTGCCTGACATAAGCAAACTGGTACCTTTAGGAGGTCCACCAAGTCAGGTAACCATTCAACCTCACTTATTCTTCAATAAAGACTTGGAATATCTTGTATCAAGTGACAAAGATCGAAAGAATGCTTTATCAATATTTATGCTTAAGGCCGCTCGCTACCTAGACTTTGGACTCGAGGAATTAGTTCCATTACTGTAGATTGAAATTGAATGTGATTATGATATTAGTGCAGCATATGGTATCACACACTCGTGGTTTAAGCAGAAGGAATTCTACATCCAAAGACACATTGCTCCCTCGGATCGTCGTGCAGTCAGATCCCACATGCGGATTCTCAATGTTACCAGTCCCAAGACGTATAAAAGATACGGCTATACCTACCTGAGAGAGATTGTCCTACGCAGAGCTGACTACAACGAGTATAAGATCTCGAAATCCAACTTCAAAAATCTGTATCCGGATGATTTTGAAGATCTGTACTTTCTTCATCTTCAAGGCAAGCTCAACCACCTACCTAGATTCGACAAAGTTCATCTATTCAATGCAGTCAACTTGTGGATCAGGAACCTTGTCATCAAACAACGTGTGGCTGACTTACAGCTCGGCATTGAGAGCTATCAAACTAAGCTCAATCTTACACAGTCGAGTTGGGATGCATTAGATTTTCTATTCAAATAGGATTACACCATCGTCAACAAGCCGAGGGCCGTAATCTACAAAGATAGATCTGATCAAAAGAATATGACGAGACTGAATGAGGAGCACAAGTTTAGTGATGGTACATTGATAAGAGTTCTGGATAAACTCGATCATATGGTTAAGGACTTCAAGCTGTACTAGTACAATCCGGGCATGGAAAGTAGAATCTGGTCTGAGGATGATAAAAGGAGGACTGAAGAGTTTATGGAGGAAATCGAGAGAAGGCTCAAGATCAGAAGAATCTTCAAGAGTCTAGAAAGCTTTGTGAGTGGAAGGTTAAGATATGTTGACTACTGTAACAACCCGAGTTTCAGGTCAACGTCTATCCCTAGCTAAGATAGTTATTTTAGTTACGTAAATAATTATAGTCATTAATATTATATGAGGTTTGATAGAAATTTCTTTTGATAAGGTAATTTCAATCCGTGGATAAGTTTTTATTTGTTTTTAGCATTTAAGAAAGTCAGAAAAACTTATATTATTGCTCTGAGAGCATGATTATGTTATTTTTGTATTTTACGCCGTTTCCCCGAGTTTTTGTAAAAACCGTGTTTAAAGGTCGTGTTTTACGAGGTTTAACGTTTTAATAAAGGTTTTAAACTATATTTAGTGGGACGGATTTAAAATATTTATAAATGTGGTGTGACCCGAGTATTTGGCCAATTTTTATTAAAAGAAATAACACTTTTGATCTAGTTTTGGAAGAACTTGAGAATGGAAGGACTAAAATTGCCAAAAAGTTAACTTGTATTTTATAAATAGATCCTCATTACTTCCATATTTTCCTTTTTACAGAATTCATCCATCTCTCTAATCTTCTCCTCTCTTCGACCGACCCTCAAACAAACACCCAGTCTATTGATTTTTTTAACATGCAATACAATCAATTTACACCATATTAATCCTTGTATCAAGAGCTACAAATCCCACTAATAAAATATTACATGCACTAAGTATTGAAGAAGTTAGATTTTTAGTTGGTTCTTGGTGTTTTCGAGTATAAAGGGGTGTTCATAGTGGTTAGATTGTTGTTGTGAAGGCTTGGTTTTGTTGAAAAAGGTTTTGGTTTAGTCTTTGGGTTTGCGTTCGATTTCATAAGGTCAAGGAGGAAGCCAAAAACTTTTCTTGGTTGCTGTGTGAGTATTCTAACTATGTTTTGATATTGTTAAAATGCTCATATTATGTATATTATGATTGTAGCTAGATGATTCAAGTGCAAAATCAATTTGGAAGTATTTCAAGTATGAACATATGTTTAATAGTTTTGGTATATGTTTTTAGGCTAGTTAAACATGTTGGAATGGTTGGATTTTTATAAAAATGAGTTTTAGTATGACTTTGGGTTGACTTTTGTTGACCAGAAAGTTTGACTTGGTCATAGCGTGTCGAGAAATTTTTGAAATCTGGATTAGGCTTTTGATAATGATAAAGGATGTTCTAAGGTCCGTTTTGATATAAGGTGGGCCTTATAACTCCTAAAAACGAACGTTTTACGGCCGAGTCAAGTTTGGGTAATTTTTGGGGTAAAAAGTCAACTACGAATTTTGACTTTTGAAAGTCAAACTTGAGTAAATTTTTGAATGAAGTCTATAATGAGCAAAGGGTTAGTAATGTTAGTTAATTGATAACGAAATATGAAGTTCGGATTATATTATCCTTACTTTCGGCAAACTTTCTAAAAATGGAAACTTTATTGAAAATGTTGTAATATGGTTAAGGGCGTCAAGGTGAATTGTTTTGCGTCGCACTTGGAGATTTTAGTATATGATTGTATATATGTAATAGTAATATGTATATATATACAAGTATGTAATATATGAACTATTATACTTTTAGTCACGTACCGCTATATATGTATAATAATATAGGTCGCGGTTAGATGTGAAGTTTCTTGCGTTTATTGAAGTTGATTGATTTGGATCTTTTGTTTAAGGTGAGTTCATAGCCTTGCTTTTGAACTATTTTAATTGTTTTTAAACCCGCGAGGGGGATACATGTTTGTTTTATAAATCAAACACATATGATTTTATGGTGTGCTGGACCCGATTATGAGATTGTTTCCGCATAAGTAGCTATTATCGAATTCCCTTATTTGATGAAACATTAATTGCCTTGTGAGGTGAATGCTAAGGCATTAAAGAGATCTATTGGGTTTGACAACCCTGTCCAGGGTCTGAATCCGTTGGTGGACACCTTGTCAACGGACATTTTGTACTTAGAAATTAGTAGGTATATGACAATAATACCTTGTTTGGGGCACTTTAACATATGAAATGCCATATGTCTTGTTAACGTTCGGTGTCATGAGCTTATTGCGTGAAAGAAAAGAAGTTGTTATACATTGCATTTGTTGCTTTGTTTTCCCGAGAACTAATTATGTGTTCAAAGGTTTTTACTTATTGATTACTTTAAACTCTATGAATTTCACTCAACTTTGTTGTTGACGTTTTAAACATGTCTTATCCCAGGTAACCAAGGCTGAAGGCAACGATGGCGTGGCGGTGTCGTGCGTGTGATGGATTTTATGGAAAGACTACTTGTGTGTTCCGGTCTTTCAAAAACAATGTCTTACGTTGTGTTTAAAAACAATGTCTTTTATTTGAAAACAATTGTCTTTCAATGTTTGTAATAGACGGTGGTTGCGATTCTGTGGGACCTAAACGCATTTTAACTCTGAATAATTATGGAACACATGTTTGGTAAAACGTCTTATTTGGGTCGTTTTCTATTATCGTGGTGAAGGATGCTATTTAGTAACACCAAATTGCTAATTTCCGCTGCGCAATCCGATGCCCCTCGGGGCGGGTGTTACAGAGTGGTACCAGAGCTTCGGTTGTAGAGAACTAGGTTGTTTTCAAAACTCAGATTGTAATCGTTTTAGATATCAAAGTGATATCAAGAGTCTAAAGTTGTAGAGAACTAGGTCGAGTCTTTTTGAAAAACCTAAACTATAACGCTTCTACACGCACGCCGAGACTCCTCGTTGCCATTGGTTACATGTAAGGTACATTTATAAATTGTTATGTGTAAGTATGTTTACGTATGTGTTATATGTATAATTGGTTAAGTATGGATATTTATGCGTGGGTCGGATGCATAAAGTGTTATATGTGGGTACATTTGTGCATGTGTTGTATGCATAGAATGTCATGCGATTATATGATAACTAATACTATATATGTTTGAAATATAATTGAGGTATATGCGGATCGAGAAGGTCGCGAATTGTGAATTTTATTTGTTGCGCTTTTATGCGAACTGTTATTTTGGTAATAGTGTTCCAATAATAATAAGAAGTGATACGCTATTAAGTAAGTATTGTACGATATTTTCTAGATTATCATGGTGAACGTAATTCCTCCCGATCACGTGGATGATGTACCTGTTGTTGAGCCGAATCAACACGATGATGTTCCTGTTGTTCCCGAGCCTATCATAGAAGATGAAGACGAAGACCCGGAAGAAGACGAATTTGAGGAAGAAGAAGATCCTCAAGAAGAAGAAGATGATATGGAAGTCGACATTAAGGAAGATGAGAATGAGCCAGAGTTGACATATCCTTATGAAGAGGTGGATCCTCTTAACCCTCCGTCGCCTGCTTCTGAGTCTGAACCTGATGATGAGATTGAGGTTGAGAACACGATTGTGCAACGAGGGATGAGGACTGTTCCTGCATAGTGTCCATGAGGAGGTGAATTGTCTTAATGCTTATTTTCTTTGGACGAGGTACAGTGATGGTCTATTGCCTGGTCTCATGAGGAGAGACATTAACTCTCTTTTTGGTCAGATGGCTTCTCTTTCAAGACGACTGTGTGGTCGCAAGATAGCGCATGCATTGGTCGAGAAGAAAGGAAAAGTAAAGGACGAGTATTATGGTAAGTTGATTTTGGATTTGGGTAATGAAGTGCGTTCTAGTGTGGAGCAAGGAATGGCTGAAATGGAAAAGTTGGTTGAAAATCTTGGTAATGCTAAAGATAAGGTTGAGTGTAAGAAGTTAAAGAAGGAATTTAAAGAAACAAGGTTTAGCAACACATTCCTTCGTATGCAGAACGAACGAGTCGAGAGAGATCTCTATTAGACTAAAGTTCGAGCTCATGAATTATATAGAGAGATGATTCGTAGGGGATTTGTGTTTGAAGAAAGACCGAATAAAGCAATCGATGTTTTGATTTAAGATGAGAAGAGTCCATCATCTGAGCTGCGAGGATCTCCTCATGATGCTTAGTAGTTTGATTTCAATTGTAGTATCTTCATTGTGTAATCACTAAACTAAATCCTCAGTTAGTAGACTTGATGCTAATGGTTGTAACGATTTGTATCATTTATTGAAACAATGCAACTATGTATTAACTCTTTTGTAATGAAAAATAAATGACTATCTTTTGATTACTACTTGATGTTGTGTGACTGTTGTTGTGATTGATTTGTCATTGTACCATGTTATAAGTATATCATGTCATGAATGCTTATCAGATTGTTTTATGTGTGACGTGACAGAACTATGCCTTTGAAGTCTGCACCTTTGACTCAAGCTGCTATTCATCGAATGATCAAGGAAAGTGTCGATGCTGCTATCGCCGCTGAGCGAGCTAGACATGTGAATGCTGGAAATGATGCTAGAGGGTCTGGACCAGTTAGGGGTCAGGATGTCGCACCTGCTGTTCGTGAGTGCACTTTTGTTGGGTTTATGAAGTGCAATCCTACTGCTTTTCATGGTACTAAAGGAGCTGTCGAATTACGAAGATGGTTTGAGAAAACTAAGAGTGTTTTTGGAATCAGTGAATGTGCAGAGGGCAAGAAGGTTAAGTTTGCTGCTGTAACACTGCAAGGACCTTCTTTGACTTGGTGGAATGCTAAGGTTGCAACCATGGGTTTAGAGACTGTGAACCAAATGCCTTGGACTAAAATGAAACAGTTGATGACTGCAGAGTTTTATCCAATAGAAGAAGTTCAAAGAATGGAGCACGAACTATGGAACTTGAAGGTCAAGGAGTATAACATTGTGGCTTATACTCAGAGGTTCAATGAGTTAGCTTTGATATGTCCGAGAATGGTTGAACCGGAAAGAGTGAAAGTTGATGCTTACATCCGCGGATTGACTGATAACATCAAGGGTGAAGTCACTTCTTCTAAGCCTGCTAATCTGAATGAAGCCGTACGCATGGCTCACAAGTTGATGGAACAGAAATCACAAGCTAGAGAGGAGAGAATTTTGGAAGGAAAGAAGCAAAAGTGGGAGAGCTTTCAAAGTGGGAATAGTAGTTGTAAGAGCAATCATAGGGATAACTCACGCCAAACTTTGCATAATAACCAAAAGCAATGGAACACACGAGCTATGACTACTACCACTACTGATGAAAAGGTGTCTTTTGGCTCACTTCCTTTGTGTTAACGTTGTTTTACTTACAATGTTGGTCACTGTAGGATCAAGTGCCATAAGTGTAGAAAGGTTGGGCACAAGGCAAGGTACTGCAAGGAGAAGAATGTTGCCACAGGTGCTAATGCTCACCCCATTTCGACTTGTTATGATTGCGATAAGCAAGGTCATACTAGGAATTAAGGCCCACAGAAGGTTAAACAAGAGGAAGTTGGAGAAGCTCATATCCGAGCTTATGCTATTAAGGATGTTGAGCCGCAAGGTCCGAATGTGGTTACTGGTACGTTTCTGCTCAATAACCGCTATGCTTCTGTTTTATTCGATTCGGGTTCCGATAGGAGTTTTGTAGGTACTAGATTTAGTTCCATGCTTAATATCGATCCGGTTAAAATAGGAGCTTGTTATGAAGTAGAGTTAGCTGATGGAAAGGTAGTTAGTACGAACACTATTTTGAAAGGTTGCACTTTGAATTTAGTGAACCATATTTTTGAAATTGATCTTATGCCGATTGAGCTTGGTACATTTGGCATCATAATCGGTATGGATTGGCTTGTCAAGCACGATGTCGTTATCGTTTACGGCTGTAACACCCCCAAAATGGGTCGCAGCGGAATATGGGTTGGAGAGTGTTACTTCATAGATCAACAGCACGAGATATGAGAACGACCTCTATATGAGTCGTTTAAAATTGATACATTCGATTAAATAGACTTGTTTGTTACAATAGCCGAAGCTTAAATTGTTCATCCATGAAAGTAAAGATTTTAAGACATAACAATATTCCAAAATTGTAATTGCATCCAAATATTTTTATAGTTTGACTCTAAATGGGTGAACACCAATGTTATCCTTGTTTATCGTACCTTATTGGACTGAGAAAAAACATGCTTTAGAACGTAATATAAAGTGGTGGAATCACGGTTTAGCAAATGTATTAAATAGGACCACAAGAATTTCCAAGGGCTAAGACATGTTAACACATACAATATTTTAAAAGTAATTATGAAGTGCACTAAGCTCATGACACCGAAGCTCGACATATATGTATGCAATTTAATGCACAAAATGTGCCCGTGTAGATGTTCAAACCCGCAACATCTAAATTGTTCCGACATGTATACGTTCGTTGTTTCAGTACATTCGAAACTGATAAGCGCTACTCACCCGAACGGGGATGTCAATCCCAAATAGATCTATTCATAACATTCGCGCTCGCTAACTAGCAATTGACAGTTCATGATAGTGGGCAATAGTGGGTTTAGCTACTTAGGCAAACTACGTAATTGTTTCAAAGGGGGTGGTTGGTACTTGCGTCCAAATGTAAATCAATGCATGTTTCTCACCCCAAAGTTGTAAAACGATATAATTGTGTAAAAGCGGGGCTATGAACTCACCGTAAGTGAATGATTGATTATCTAAATCAAATAAGTGGATCGTCTCGGCAATCCGAATGCAACCTAATTAATTATAGGCCGTATGAGTATAATGTGTATATATAATTAAAATATCACATGTTATATAGTCACACCACCACCTATTAGTTTTTATTAGATCTTTAAAAGTTAGATTAATAATTAACTCGTACTTTGTTAATTAAAAGTATATGTACTTGTACTCGTAGAGAAAATATTATTCTTATTTACTAATGCATCATTTGTAAAAATATATGGTTTAATGTTTTTATTAGTTACATAATGATACTTCATTATTAAGTTAATTGTTTTATAAAAATGTATAAAAATATAAATAGTACGCGCGATTTTGAAAACTCGTATCTTTATCGTTTTGACTCCGTTTTATACGTTTCTTATGTCCATGTCTTCGTATTAAGAAAATTTATCAAAATATCATATTTATAAAGTTTAAACCCCTGATGAACAGTAACTTTTACTGTTCATTACAGTTTATAAAAACTGTTTTTATAGAATTAATTATACGTAACTTGTTTATTATAATTCTGTTTCTCGAGTTCCTTATGTCCTTGGATTAGTATTAAGGAAATTTATCAAAATATTATATTTATAAAATTTAAACCCCTGATGAACAGTAATATTTACTGTTCATAACAGTTTGTTTTTATATAATTAATTATATACAACTTGTAAAATACGTAACTTGTTCGTTATAATTCCGTTTTTCGAGTTCTTTATGTCCGTGGATTCGTATTAAGGAAATTTATCAAAATATTATATTTATAAAATTTAAACCTCCGATGAACAGTAACTTTTACTGTTCATTACAGTTTATAAAACTGTTTTTATAAAGTTAATTATACATAACTTGTAAAATTCGTAACTTGTTCGTTATAATTCCGTTTTTCGAGTTCTTTACATGCTTACGATCCTTGTGAAGAGTGCTATTTTTATAAAATATAAAATGTATGGTTTATGGTTCGAATCCCAACAGTAGGTATTAAAAGTAATTAGGGTTTTTAATTAATTAAGTTAGTTTATAATTATTTTTGTTTAAAGACCTTGCACCATTATTCTACCAAGTATCATACCGTATATCTTACATGTATTAAGTCCTCTAAATGTTCATGTCACTTGCTCATATGAGATCTTTAAACACTTTATATAACTTAAAAATGAATCTAGGTGGTGATTAACTTATACAACAAGTATGTACACAATAGGAAATGAATGAATGAACATGAAATACTTTAAATGGACCTTTTAGAAGATAAGTGGGATGATGAACACAAGATGTAAACCCTAACCAAGCTTTCAAAATCAACACCCTAATCAAGAAAACCCTAAATATGTTTTCTTGATAATTCCTTGTTAAACCCGAATCCAAGCTTGTTAACACCTTGAGTAACCTTAGATAACCTTGGAATGAACACTTGAATACTTGGAATGCCTTGGATGCAAAATTAAAATGAAACCCTAGCACACAAATAGTATGCCGTGGGTTTTGAGCTTCTTTTGGGAGAGGATGATATATTTTTCTTGTAAATGGGAAGAGTATAAGTTAGTTACCTAGGACTTTCTTTTTATAGTGTGCAAGAAAACCCTAAACAAGCTAACATGAAACCATGGGATTGAAAA